>JAQGAW010000026.1:0-57540 GCA_034698025.1 Phthiracarus crinitus
AAAATAAAATTATAATTTTTATAATTATAATCAATTCTATAATATTAAATCGAACAACAAAAATAATGTGAAATTCACAAAAGTTTTCTATTTTTCAATCATTTGTTTAATTAAAATCATTTAAATTTAAAATTACTTTATACAAAAATAAGCTTTTTAATAAAAATATTGTATAAATTATTTATGATATAACAATAATCGTATCAATAAAATTTTGATTTATTTATTTATTAGTATTTATTTGCGTAAATCTAAGCAGAAATAAAAAATAGCAAATTATGAACGGATGTAATAAATTAATTAAAAATATTCCATTTATTTTATACTAAATTAATATTCTTATCAAATCAATTAAATGTACAAAAATATCTTAATTTGCGAAATAAATAGTTTTTACTTAATTTTGTTTTTGAAAATGAAAGTTATTTGAATTTTAAAGCGAAAATGAAATACAAATATACAACAAACATATACAGACAGAAAACACCTGCATATGCATTGCAGACTAAATGTTTGCATCATTTCCATAACGGATTCCAATTGGATATGAGTTGCGAGCGAACGCCTATATGTTGATTACTAACCAATCAGTATATTCCACGCTTCCATACGCGAAACTCAGTGAAACACATGATAGTGAATGAAACACCGCTTTATATGACACTCATCTCTCATTAATTGATTTCATTTGTCTGTCACCGTTTGATTGTCGCGTTTTAACACATATTATTATTATCCTTTAAGTGTACTCATTATTAATCAATCGATACATTAATCGAAAAATGCATTCATTAACGCCATTAAGCATCAAATTCACAATATTATGGTTCTGTATATTACTGTTTATAATGCAAACGTTTTGCGGGTAATTATCAATTTAATTATTGAATATCTTAACGTTTAATTATTGTTTACATTTGTTATTAAACAAAAAAATAGTCGCGACTTTTACAAAATCCTTGGCGTATCAAAATCGGCAAATTTGAATCAAATAAAGAAAGCGTACCGTAAATTAGCCAAAGAACTGCATCCCGACAAGAATAAGGACGATCCGACTGCTGCCGAAAAGTTTCAGGATTTGGGCGCTGCTTATGAAGTATATTACACATTGTTTTTTTGTCATTTACGTTGTTTATTATAAAACGTTATTATTTTTGGAATAATTAGGTTTTATCGGATGCGGAGAAGCGTAAGACGTATGACAGACATGGAGAAGAAGGTCTAAAGTCTGACTCGTTTGGTGGCGGCGATCCATTCTCTAGGTATACATTCCATAATATATGGTTTATTGATCTATTTTATTGTTGTAAAAATACTTTAACAATTAAACATCACGTAATAAGTTATTTCGTAATAATTTATAATAACCACATGTTTAACACATGTTACTGGAGTATTAACATAGAGAACAATTAACCAATCAATTAACTTTGTACGAGTATTATCTCGCTATCGAATCATAACTCGAGTTATATACATGTATCTCAAATTTATATCATATTTAAAGCTTATATTTATTATCGATAAATGAAAAGTTTTTTTAATTAAAACAAATATAAACACTAATTTTCTAACCTTCATATTCTGATGAATTTAAAATGTTTTGAAATTAAGAATATTAAAATTATCAATGAAACAAAAAAATAATTAATTAATTTTTTCATAGCTTTTTTGGTGATTTCGGTTTCTTTGATTTTGGTGGTGGCGGTGGAGGACGAAACAGACACGAAGAACGCGAAACACCTAAAGGCGGAGATGTTGTGATGGACTTATGGGTTACACTCGAAGAACTCTATAGTGGAAATTTTGTGGAAGTCGTGCGAAATAAAGCGATTTATAAGCAATCGCGCGGAACGCGAAAATGTAACTGTAGACAGGAGATGGTGACGCGACAACTCGGTCCCGGAAGGTTCCAAATGACTCAGCAACAAGTGTGCGATGAATGCCCTAACGTTGCTTTAGTAAACGAAGAAAAGATACTGGAGATCGAGATCGAACCCGGAATGAAAGATGGACAGGAACAGCGTTTTGTGGCCGAAGGTACGAACCATTTAATCTTTAAAATTTAAATATATACTAATATTGATTACGCTTAACATTAAGGCGAACCACATATTGATGGAGAACCAGGTGATCTAAAAATTAAAATACGCACACAACCGCACGCGATATTCGAGAGACGCGAAGACGATCTCTACTGCAATGTCACGATAAGCTTAACGGACGCATTGATTGGATTCCAGATGGATATCACTCACTTGGACGGTCACAAAGTGCACATAAACCGAGACAAGATCACGTGGCCCGGAGCTAGAATGAGAAAGACAGGCGAAGGAATGCCTAATTACGATAATAATAACCTTCACGGAACTCTATATGTAACGTTCGACATCGAGTTTCCAAAGGGAGAACTTGACGAACAACAAAAGACTGCGATTAAAGAATTATTAAAAGAAGACGTACCAAAAACTAAAGCTTATAATGGCCTTCGAGGCTATTGAGTATAACTCGTGATGTTTAGCGCCGATTATAATACGTTTTATGTATTATTATTATAGAAATATATAAATATTATTTATATAACATATCCCATTACTATTTCCATTCTATGCATGCAATGTAACATATTTCACAACTAAATTAATTCAATTAAAATAATTACAGGTTTAATTAGAAAAACGAGTTTAATGTGATTACGCGCGGATTACCGTATTTTGTTTATTTGGTTAAATATAAGCTATAATTTAAACATCGATACAAACAAATTTGATAGTTTTGTTTATATTATTAAATTATTTATTTGATTTATTAAAATATAACTCCTTTTTATTTTATTTGCAATAAAACGGATTTTTAACAAATCAAAACCAATTAATCATAAACAAAGGGAATCTGACTATTACTGTAAAATAAAAATGGATGTACAGTACGAACCATTTATGTATTTTTAATTTAACATATCTTAAAAATCCTTTGAATTCAGTTTATAAATTTTAAACATCATTTCTTTTTTAATTCTACGTAATTTAGTTTATTTCTTCAGTTTTGTTTTTAAACTAAATTATATTATATTTATGAAAAAATTGTATTATACGGTTATTTTTTTCGATTTATAATTCATAAAATGGGTTATTTCGTGAAAAGGATTAATGAATTCTTATACATTAAAAAAAACTTTAAATATTATTATTGTATAATGATTTAAACTTCATTTCAAACAATTAGCATTTTGCTTTAACGTTAGTTATTTAAACATAACGTTAACATTTAAATATTTCACAAAATTATCTCTAATATATATAGCGATATACATTTAATAGATTGTACGCGTACTATTAAATATAAGAGAAACGGTTTTTGTAACGTTAACTTAAAAGTTCAGTTTTATTTCCAAAGTACAAGTACTAACGATTAAAATCAGATAAAAAATTGTGGAAAAAATCCGCTTTAGTTGTTATTCGCTACGATCGCAATATTTACTTTGAGAGCATTTAAATTACTATTCATAAATTACGTTCACTTATTTTTAAATTATTTCTATTTGTTAAATATAATTTAATATTTTCTTAGTTATTTAACTAAATATGCTCGCAATAACAGTATCATTTGGCATTTTTTTCATTTGGTTTGCTTAAACTTAAAAATATAAATTTTTAACAAGATTTTTAACAATAAATGAATCAAAACTATATAATTAAAATTAAAATTCAATCTGTTATATAATTCAACGTAAGATTAAAGTTTTGTCTCAAAAATTTAATAAGTTATATAATTTACTATTTATTTTATTATGTCTTAAGATTGGTTTGAATATAATTTAAACGCTAATATTTTTATTACAAACGAATAAACAGCTTAAAAAGTAAACGTAATTAATGTTTAGTCATAACTGGTAAACCATTTTTTCAGTTGTTTGTGTACATTAAAAACAAATGCATAGTCACAGTGAATCATATCATAGCACAGTGTGTGTACATATACACTAACGTTACACATACAGTATATATAGTCTACAGTATAGACAACCAGTGTTATACTAACAACTGTATTGTATGCGCGTTTGTGTACATATTATTAATACGTTATACGTTATACTCGTACTAAACCTATCAATAAAATTAGTGATTTTTTGTTTCACATAACGAATAGACGTTATAATAACACTGACATTACTGTAGTAAAGCTGTATTTCACATTTGCTCTGAAATTGTTTTTGATTCAGTAATTCAGTAATCAATACTATGAATCGACACCTAATAATCTTTTATACGCGATTATAATTATAATTATGCGGATCTCTGCAGATGGTATTGAATGTATTGAAGAGAACGACATAAACAGTAACAGTAACGATACAACAATAATGCCAACAATGGCGTACAATAATAATGATAATAATAACGGCTTAAGTAGTAATGGCACGCAATCTGGAAATGCCATCACTAATACTAATACTAATAATAACAACAATAACGCAGAGCTAAGCTTATGTAATGGCGAACGCGTTAAAGTAATCTATAGGTATAGCACTCCATCGCACGAACAGTTGTGCCACAAAACCGTCGGTTTCGTGCCCTTGACTGTCATACCAATAGTTGACGACAAGTTCCACGACGGATATTATTCCAATTGGGATGAAGTCAAGAATCAGGTTTGCATATGCTTTCTGTTTTAATATGTTTACTATATTTTCGTGTTATTTACGTTTTTTCGTGTTTGTCTTACGCAATGCAATCGTTTGTTAACCGTAATGTTGTATTGCGTGTAATACTGTGTATGAGTTTGTGACTCAGTATTTCTATACTGTTTATCGTCGTTTCCATATGATATGATATGATATGATTTGATTTGATTTTAAGTTAGCATTTGCGTCATTTTTTATTATATTATTTTAAATATTTTTCATTATTTTTGTTTGAACTTAATCTGTTTTCTAAACTAATAGGTTCTTAATCTAAATTTTAATGAGAGCACAACAAAGGCACCACAAAACGTATCATTTATTGGGAAAATAGGCTCTGAAAAGGATAGCACTGTTCTGCCCTTAGTTACTAAAGACGATTATTTCACTGCACTAAAGGTAAGCGTTTCCAGAATTGCATTTTCGTTTGTTTTATTTTCTTTTGTTTACTGCACTTAATGTTGTGTTTGTGTGTGTGTTGTGTGTATAATAAGAGGGTATTGCTATTGCTATCTGTTAATGCGCTGAGATGTGCATACAATCGCATACATACTGTATATCAATCTTTGAATGTCAAAAGTAACCCATACAGTAGTTTAGGAAAAATAGGTCACAATTAATATTTTTGTGGATTAGTTGCTCGCGTTTTATGCTAATACGCATCAGCTTTATATGATATTTGTATATTTAATTAATAAATAATATTCAGGTGGCAGAGCTTTGTGGCGAACCATTAGACGTTATGATTAAGGATAACAATGAAGCGAAATCAGCGAATGCTGTTCAGCCCGATTCTGGTGCTATTCCTAAACTTCGTCCCAAACGACCCGAAAATTGCAGTTCAGACACAGCTCCGTCAACCAGTGAATCGGAAAATGAGATGTTGTACGTCGACAGAGACGGCAATATAAGTGACAAACGAAAATGTCCATTCAGTGGCAATTGCAGAGAATCGGCATTTTCTGCATTTAAACCGTATGGTAGTGTTCAACAACAAAATCGTACGGTTTTGCTTGAGAACCAAATCGAACGCTTGAAGAAAGAGATAACGGTTGACGTTACGAAAAATATTATCAAGAAATTGAGTGAATGTCTTACTGAATATGAAACTGGAGATAATAACTTGGATACAACTGGCAAAACTCTCGGCAATAACAACGACACAGAAACGACTGCCAAAAATAATCTGAACCAGAGTTCGACTAATAATAAGACACCGAAAGTGATTCATAGAGGAATCATTTGCGATCACTGCGACGCACGAGGTATTCAAGGCATTCGATATAAATGTAGCGTTTGTTTGGATTACGATTTGTGCGAAAAATGTGAAGCACTCGATGGCGTTCACAATGACGACCACTCGTTCATTAAAATCAAACAACCGATTAAGCGATTCACTTTGCCTAAAAAAGATGAGGACATTTATTTATCGCTTGATGTTGATTTGCCTTCAGGCAGAATCAATTTCGGTGACGTTAAAGTGGTATCAAAGCCCACATCCACTCCTAATGTGGTCCCCAATGGTTCGAATACCAATCAAATGTCGTCGTCTTATTCGACTGCAGGCACGAAAACTGCTATGAATGCCTCGTCTAAGACCAAAAGTTCTGAGAAAAAATTGATGAAGAAAAAGTTCGAGAAAAAGTAAGTGTTGATTATGTTTAAATTAAAACTTAATTTGAGAATCTGTTGCATTGTTCACTCGTATTAATATACCGGTAAACATAATCGATATTCGTATGTATTGTAAAGCGTCAGAACATGGCAACGGAAATCTTGATGAATGTCAAGGATGTTTTTCTTTTCATTAATTTATGATAATTAATGCAGTTTTTGTAGTTATAGTAGTATCATGTTTTTATGAAATTATAACTTTAATCTTTGAACAAATTAATTAATAATTTTATGATAGCAACGAGTGATTTATCGAATTGGATATTGTTTTGGCATAATAAGCTTAATTATATTTTGTTTGAATGTTTTTAGGGTTAGGAATCAAATGGCTCAGGCGTTCCAAAGCGCATCACCGCTATTGTGTGCGGAAGCGTTCCAACCATCGTTCCCTTCGCGTCAAGAATTAAAAGCGCAAAGTGTTCAAAATCAGCTTCAATCTAACACTACAAATGCTTTGTAAGTTATTAAGCTATTATTAGTCCACAAAATTATAATTGTATGCTTGATTTTATCAGATTTTTAAGCGGTATATTTGTATCGGACGAGACTATCCCTGAGGGCACAAAAATGCCTCCAAATACCAAATTCCGTAAGACATGGAAAGTTCGTAATACTGGCAGCAAAGCGTGGACGGGTAGGACTACGTTGCGTTACGTTTGGGGACACTCGGAACTCGAGCCTTATGGTAAAGTGAATGAAATTCAAGCGCCACCGCTTAAACCTGGCGAAGAAGGAAGAATTACTATCAGATTTACGGCTCCAAAAGCGTTATCAACTTCGCTCTATCAAAGCCATTGGCGTTTGCATCATAGAGGACAGCCTTTTGGACAGCGATTAGTTTGCAGAATTGTCGTCGACCCGACATGCACTGGAGTGACACAACCAAATTCTTCGCGTACACAACCATTAAAAGATCAAATTAACAAAATGAAATCAGACACTCATAAGTTGCAGAGAGCGAAGAATTTACAGGAAAACATATTCACAGCTGTGAAAGCTATTCGTTTTAGTCTGAATGAGAACGAACACATCCCAATGAAAACAAATGTTAAATCGCACACAACAACTCCAGCAAACACTCCGTTTGATATATCGCCACCAAAATCACCGGAACCGCAGCCGATTCCAAGTTCAACAATCGCTCAAATTGATGAAAATGAGGTTATTCTTGATAGCGATAAGGATAAACCAGTTAAGATGAATGTAACCGAAGATTTCCAGGAACAAGAAAAACGCAATGAATTGGATGACATGGAAGAATCTGGCAGTATATTGAGTTTAAGCAGTAGTGATAGCGGCGATGAATTCGTTGTCGTACCGCTTCCGCGATGCTTTGATCTTAACGTTCCCTTCTCTGGAAGTGACATCTCTCCTGATGTACTTAACGATATCGATGTCATTGTTTCCGATAAACTTGACGAACACACAGATAGACAGTCATCTCTCGAAACTCGTATTCGTGATATTGAGGAAAAAATTAAAGAAAATATTGTGGCACATATAATGGCTGACAGACTGCCAAATGGTACCAATGAAATGGATCAAAATAATGCTGTTAATGACGAGTCCAATCAAGTAATTAAAGAACCAGATATAGTTAAGGAAGCAATTACTGTCGCAAATATGGCAGAATATTATGTACCAGTCAATGATAATTACGTGTCGGCCACTGAAACTGAGCCAACGACTATCAATGAAAGTAATAACAGTGTTTCGAATGAGAATGAGAATGAGGCAAAACCCAAACAAAATGTGAAAGTTTCTCATCAGTCGACAAATCCGTTTCGCGATACCGACACCGAGAATGTGATTCATGTTTTGCCGGAAAGCATCGTTACGGGAGCGCTATCAGCCGCTGCTCATGTTTATAATAATGTTAGCCGCGCTCTATTTCCACGAAATGAGGTAAATTGAGAGTTAAATTTAATGATTGATATTAATCTGTATGCTATCAAACAGTGTAATAACGATTCGCGACACTTCGCTTGGATCACGAGTCCACCTCCGGCTGCGATTCCACTTCCGGAGCGTTATTGGGACAGCAATGCTAAGCCTCCCCTTCAGTATCAGCCGCGAGAGTTTTTCTCAACAACATGTGCGTCCACTAACAGCACTTTGACCACAACATCTAATAACGCCGGCAATTTCACCACAAAATCGGCTAAATCTCCAACTGCTACGACTGCTACCAAACCACCAGTTGACTCAACAGAACCGAGTCCTCTCAAAACCGCTTTATCGCAGCTCTACGAGATGGGCTTTTGGAACCAATCTTTGAATGAAGAGTTACTGCAAAAGAATAGCTATGACGTGAACGACACGATCGAAGATTTGCTGAGCCCAGAGAGAGGTCGGGAAAGACGATTGCAGGCCAGACAACGTAGCGATGCGGCCAACAGTGAACAAGTAGTTTCGCGACAGCCATCGCACGTCACTCCAAACGGCTTTATTGACGAATTTGATTAGTAATTATTAATCACGTGTGTATGTGTGACTTATTCGTATTTAAAAGTCGCAAAGTATATAAAAAGGAGTTATTAATATTTTACAAATAAAAAAATGATACACTTGTTTACTCTATTTTAGAAACATATACCGTGTAATATCTTATGATTTCTTTTATCGTTTAAGTTTAAGTCCATATTCTATATCTTAAAAACCATTATAAAAAATGTCAAATTTTGTTTTAATTCTTATTGTATGGACGACTTCAATATAATTTTCAATTTGATAATAATTTTGTTCATTAGAGAAATTGTTTCAACAATTTTTGTAATAGATTGACGATTAGGTGTTTTTGTTTCGATTAGAAAACGCATTTTTATTTCTCGCAATCTATAAATATATATTATTCGATCTTAAATAAAATGTTAAACTTTGTAATGAAAATCTATTTGTATTCGTTGTCAATTCATTTTACGTATGCTTTTATCAACTTATCATTAATGCTTTTAAACTCACGGGTCAACAGTTGAAGTTTGAAGTTCAAGTTTGGAACCGTTAGTAAACAAAACAAGTTTTATTACTTTTCACGTACAGTTTTGTTTTGTTCTATACAGTACATGTTAATTAAAGATTTCAATTTTTGCACAATTGCTTGATTATCAGAGTCAAGACTTTTTCGGAATTCCGACTATGCTTGAATAAAACTTTCGGAGTTTTGAATATATGAGTTATTAAGCATATTTTAAAAGAAATTAAATTAAATATAATTTAAATTTCCGAAAACTCCGAAATATTGGAAAATTTAAAATGTTCCTAATTTTTTGTATAGTTGTCCGAAAAATGTAATTTTTTCTCCGAATTTCCGGCCGAATGTTTCAGTTCCGAAAAAGTCTAGACTCTGTTGATTACATTTTGCTTTATGTTTTTTATTTAAAACAATGGAGTGTCAATCATATCGAAATTTTTGATTGCAATTCTCTGGATTTGTTAATTCCAAAATCAAAATGTTTTTTTTCAAATATCAAAGCAAAATACTAGTTATTTTTCAAAAATTTGATGTCTCTATAGAGTACAATTAGGGAAGATCGATTGCGGGCATTGCCCGATTCTGCCAGAAATTGCCCGCCGAAATCAGTTTTTTTAGTCCGGGCAACTGACATTATTGCGGGCAACCTGCCCGAAAAATCACATAAATAAGCTTAATATTTGACTCAAAATTTATTTTTCTGAAAACAAGGCAAAATTTTCACATATATATTCAAAAAAGCTATAAAACTTTCCTAGAAATATAAGTCTAGTTTAATTAACGCATTCATTTTAGTGAAGGACAACTTTACATAGCATTCACTGCTTTCAAATATAAAGTTTATCAAATAAGTTTTTAAAAATTATTATTTATGCTCGAAAATGCCGGTCCGAAAACTTCAATATGAGGCTTTTCTATCGGGCGCCCGAATTAAAATTTTTGATTGCCCGCAAACGATCTTCTCTAAGTATAATATATATCGCTAATATATATCGCGTATACTCAGTTACATAAGTGTAAAATATCAATATTGAGTTTTTATATTTTCTATCAGTTAATATTAATAGTTATTATTTTCTCATTTTTCTGAAGTTTTGTGTTATACAGGGTTTACTGTAATTTTTAAATAAAGGGGAAATAAGGATTCGTGACAAAATAAGATTTTGTAAAAAATGTGTTACTTTGCTCTTTGCTTTACTTTAGATTAAACTTTTTTATGCGTAAATGCATTAAACATTGGTAACGCTTGTCTCAATGTTGCGCCAATTTTTATCTTTACTGCTTAATAGTATAGTTATTAATTTTAATTATTGATGCGATTTATAAATGTTTACCGCTTTTTTAATATTTTAATATACAAAATAAAATTCAAACTAAAAATCGATAATAATTAAATTTAAATTAGATTTTTCAAACATAACAAAAAATAAATTACAATTCGAATACAATTTAACGGAACATTAAATATAATGTTTTAAATGGAAACAAAGGCGGAGTTTATGATATGTGTACGGATGTATGAGACGTATCGCTAATGCCATCCTTTGGGACGGATTTGTTGTGGTTATCATAACGCATACACAAACAGATGCGAGTTTTAAATGTGTTATACGATCGCTATCATTGTTCATCTGTACGTTAATTCTATGGTAAATCTATGATAATTGTTAGAAATGTCTGGCTATGAAGTGAAAGCGATTTTGAAATCGAGAAAAGCGGGAAAAGACATGGAATATCTCATTAAATGGAGCGATGGTTGGATTAGCGAACAACAGATGAAAAAAATTAACGAACGAATGCTTAATAAATATAAGGCAAAGCATTCGACCACTCATTCACATCATTCACATTCACATACACATCAACCGTCACAACACTCGCAATCATCGCAATCATCGTCTTCTAAACCTATAATAAACATGAATGCAGTGAAAGATACGCTTAAAACGAAAATCAATTTCGTAAAAACTGATTTGAAATCATCGACAGATCCTATCGATAACAACGTTAACGTAAGTAAATCTTAACTAACATTATTCGGTACAGACTGTAACGTTATAGTACTGTAACTTATATATTATTCGTTATTGTATGCATTTGATATGAACACACATTTCGTCAGTTTTTATTCGTTCGCACATTCGTGTGATTACAGTGTGATTCACAGACCACAGATGACGTTATATGCGCGATGCGTTGAATGCTTGAGAACGCAGTAAATCGCTGTTATGCGTGAATATGCGTACTGAGTGTGCGCATTGATTGTATTGTATTGTATTAGACTAACATTGCTAACACTTAACCGTAATTTTAGATATCACACGACTGTTCGCAAAGCGACACAACTGTTTCTCTGAAAATGGATGACAACATAAATGTTGATATGGCTGAAGACACCGATGATATTCAAATATTGGCCGATAAACGTGCGCCTCTTTTAAATAAATTGTTGACCGATAAGCCACAGTTAATACCGATTTCGCCCGAAGAGTAAGTTTTTATTATTATTCACAACTTACCTCTCAATTACGCATTTTCACCACAAATTTCCGCATTTTTTATTCTGACGTAATAATTAGTAGGATTTTATCTGAACTTTAACTTAAAACATACGAATTTAATTTTTTACTTATTTTCACGTAAAATAATTGATTTATTAAATATGTATTGACTTTAATTGATGATTAGAGCCGCAGAATCAAAGAAAGAAGAGGGAAATAAACTGTACAAACAAAAGAAATACAACGATGCGCTCAAATCCTATTCAACAGCGATCGGTATGATATGAGTTCATTAATCATTAATTAATGTGTTTCGTGTTTGTCCCAAATATTCGTTATTGTTTTCATCGTTCATGAATACAATAGAAATTAAAATGGTTTAACTCGTTTTTTTGTGTAATAAGAAGTTAAAACGTGCTTATGTTGAACTGTTTTACTCGCAATACAATAATAATAACAAACAGATGACTAACATGTAAATTGTATATGAAAAGCAAAAAATGAGAGCATTTTGTTAACCAATTTTTAGGCAAAATCAAAATACATTGTATACTAATAGTGTATAATTTTCAGATATTTGCAAAGATATCATATTAGTTGCGTTAATGTCAATTTTATAAATAGATGATCAAACGAGGAATAGTTAAGAATAAAAATATCGTTAAATTTCATTAATTAACGACAGTTTTATTTATAGCGCTTTGAAATATACTTTGAGCTTATATTTAAATACTTATTGAGGACACACTGCCATAAATATCGCTACAGTATTCTTATTCACCACAAATATGCTAAACATTGAAAATCTCAATAAAATTGCGTAATTTTTACTATAAAATTGTAAGGTGTAGTGTGTATTAACACTTCTAATCTCATTGCATAATTCGCTTGTTATAAACATTTGCATTTTTCGTTTTTGCATGTGATATGATGTGATATGTTTGCATTTGTATGTCCTTGAGATTTCTTTCATTCCCAATTATAGTTAAGCCAATTAATAAGATTTATCACTATTTATCTTAATATAAACGGCGTTTTATTAAAATTGAATGACACTTAACTATGTTAGAGTTATGTCCAAATAACGCGTCATACTATGGGAATCGTTCGGCGTGTTTAATGATGCTTCAGAGGTACAAATTGGCGTTAGAAGACGCGCAAAAGGCGGTCAAAATTGATCCAACGTTCGTGAAAGGATATATTAGAGAAGCAAAGTGTCACTGTTTGTTCGGTGATATCTCATCGGCCATTAGAAGCCTCGATACCGCCAAAATGCTTAATCCGGATGTTGCGGTACAGCAGGAGAAGAGGAACGTTGATGTTCTTAAGCGATACGTCGAAGAAGCGGAAAAGTTTGCTGCCAAAGCTGATTACCGCACAGCGCTGTTCAACATAGAAAAAGCGCTGACAATCGCCACCGAATGTATACGCTTTAAACTAATGAGATCGGAGTACTTAGTGTTCCTTTCACGACATCAAGAGGCACAAGAGATTGTAAATAATATAATACGATCCGATTCGATGAATGCGGATGCGATTTATGTGCGAGGAGTGTGTCTCTACTATCAGGACAATGTTGACAAAGCGTTCCAACACTTTCAGCAAGTGTTGCGGTTATATCCCGATCACAATAAAGCGAAAGATATTTTTAAGAAAGCGAAACAATTGGCAGCGAAGAAACAGGAGGGAAACGACGCGTTTAAGAATAATAAAAATGAAGAGGCTTTTAATATTTACTCGAGTGCTCTGCAAATTGATCCGTTAAACTCGTTAACTAATGCTAAATTGTATTTCAATCGGTCTATCGTTAACGCGCGGGTAAATTGAAATTCATTTTTTCAGTTTATTTTTACCATTACAATGATGTTTTTAATTTTTGCCTCATTTAATCATTATTTAGATGAATAAAATCAAAGAAGCGGTGGATGACTGTTCGAATGCAATCAGACTCGATCCTAATTATATCAAAGCATATCTTAAACGTGGAAAATTGTATATGGATTTAGAAATGTTCGAAGAAGCGGTTAGGGATTATGAGTTTGTATTAAAGAAAGAAAAAACTAGAGGTACGACATTGGCCTATAAATTCTTATGTTGTTTTGTATATAAAGTTAGATTCTATTCAATTATTACGGTAAGCATACAATATAACACGTGATTATGATAGCAAAATCATGTGTTCGTGTTTGTATGGGTGAGGGTGGAGATCGTTCTCGTTCATTACACCCACCGCTTTGCAAATCATAATTCTAAATGCTTTTTAGTTTTAAATTGAATTTAAGTTGAGCTTAAAGTTAAATTAAATTTTACAAAAACGCATTTTTCTAATTTAAATTTGATATAAATTAATCGATACTTTTATTTTTTTGCGCAGAACACAAACAACTTCTGGATAACGCAAAATTAGAACTGAAAAAGTCGAAAAAGAAAGACTACTACAAGATTTTAGGCGTGAATCGGAATGCAGGCGAAGACGATATAAAGAAAGCATATCGTAAACGCGCAATGATTCATCATCCAGACCGACACACCACTGCCAGCGAACCCGAACGTAAAGAACAAGAAAAACTGTTTAAAGATGTGGGCGAAGCGTACGCAGTGCTCAGTGACCCTAAAAAGAGGACGCGGTATGACAACGGCGGAGATCTGGACGGTAATGGTATGGACGGGTTCGCTGACTTCGATCCTTCACACTTATTTCAAACGTTTTGGTCGTCTGGAAATGGCGGAGGATTTAGCGGAGCATCAAACGCTAACAGCGGACCATTTCACTACTCGTTTCAACAGGCAGGTGGCAATAGTGGTAATGGTGGTCATGGTTTCACGTTTAACTTTCCATTTCAATAATTGCATTAGTTTTAGCCTATACAGTCATTTAATAAATATATAAATATAAATATTGTCAATTGTTGTATTAACGTTTAAAAATAAACATTAGCCTAATCACACAAAATTTGATAATATTATTATTATCGTGTATACCGTAGTTAAACATTTTTTAGATTTTTATTTGTGATTTTTTTTTAAAAAAAGTTTTGTAAACCAATTATTATTATTGATGTAACCATAAAAATATATGAATGCATAAATAAGTTATAATCATAATTGTTTCATTTTTGCCATTAATTCTTCTAATGATTGCTCGCTGCTATCATTTTGTTGGACGCATTGTTGCGTCAAATCTTGTTGCGGTCTCTCGTACGCCAGTTTTAAACCAGACGTCACTTCTAAATTTTCAGCTAAATTGACCGATTCGTCGATTACACTTATGCCCCATTCGTTGTCTTCGTGTACTACTGTTTCTTCTTTGACGGTTTCAAGTTTGGCCACCGGAGCTAATGATTTAAATTGTTGCTGCCTTTTGACACAAAAACTGTCGTCACAGCTTGGGTTTGGCTTCATAGACATTGTTGGGAAAAAATCTTCGAGAGCATTGTACCCGAGATAATGCGTAACTTTTCCGAACCCTAATAAATATTTGAGAGCATTTTGCACCAAAAATCCTGCAACGATTCCCATAGTTGTTGGAAGGCTTGCCGCACAAACGCCTTCTTTTTTGAGAGTTTTTTCGTCTATATTTGATGCGACAACCAGTGGTGGCGCACACTATAACACAATTAGTAAATAGTTATTAAACTGTTTAAATTATAATTATTCTTATAAGTTATTCAAGTTTTCAATCTATTTTACATGAAAATAATTTAGTACTTCAACTAACGTTAAATAAATAAAGGCATACATTGTGCTTAAAACCGAAATTACGTTTATACGAATTTTAAATAAATTAATTCAAACCACTAAATAATTTTTAAACTAATTATAGTCCAGAAAATACGTAAATATGTGACTCACGGCAAAACAAGCCGTTTCTCCAGGACTGATGAATTGGATATGTCCTGAAACGGCATTCTCGCTCACACCAGACTCGAACCATATTTGATTCAACTCATTGCAAGCAGTATTTATAGCGATTCGAGCCTCAAAATTATCCACACAACTCAACACAAGATCAACCTTCTTATTGTCACCAATTCCTCCATTTTTTAAGCGATCGAGAAAATGATTAAAATTATCGACAGTAGTTATGTTATAGTTATGCGTTTCGAACTCCACGTCAGGATTGATGAACTGTAGTGTTTTGGCGGCCGCTAATACTTTACTCATTCCTGACTGATGCGGTTGGAAGAACAGGCGATTCATGTTTGCCAATTCCACGACATCGTAATCGAATAGCAATAGCTTTCCAATACCACATCGCGTCAGCATTTCGGCGGTAACGCTGCCAACGCCTCCCACACCAACGATCGCAACGCTCAGATCACGAATTTTCTGTATAATCCATATATACATGAATTTCAATTATTATGATTAACGTTAATAACTTTTCACTGATAATTAGCGAATTACAAAATTATGCGAATAACTTTCAAACCTCGTAATTGTTTACGATTCCCATTCGTTTTAATGCCATTAAACGACTATTAAATATAATCATAAATATAATATTGAAATATTGATTTGTTATATCATATACAGTACAACATATACAACATATACCTGTAAGGATTAGAGTCAACCACTTCGCCACTCATTTCGGTTATCTTCTCTCTATAATTCGAATCATTTCCTGAATCACTCTTCAGTCGTTGCGCGTCTAATTGTTGTTCTAACTGCGAAATTCTATCTCTTAATTGTTGCTCCATTTGTTACAAACGTATGGAATGCGTTGGCGAAACTTGTGAATGGTATGCAATGGTCAAACAAGTTTTGACAACTCAACACAACAAACACAACACAACGCATAACTTTTCGCTGTGAGTGTTATGTGGCATTTAAATGATTGAGAATCGATGCCAATAGACGTCAGCACATATTACTCGCTATTAATTCAGTGAAGCAGCACTCGATTTCCTTTGAGTTTGACGAGTGAGACAATAGTGTTTCTCCAGCACTCAGTCTGTGTTGCGACAACTTGTTTGACAGCACATTCGCTTCGCGTGTTATGTGTTCGCCAAAAATGGTATATTAACTCGTATGAAAAAATGGAAAGAGGATTACTTAATCGCATTTCGCAACTCGAACAGCGCTTCCAATACGAACCACAGAAGAATTCATCGGTAAATGACTCCAATTATAAGCAGAAGGCAAGTACAACACTATTTTTTAATGCTTATTTCGCTGCTTTTTTGTTTTGATCGCAACAACTTTTTCTTAAAGAGAAGAAAGTTTAAAACGCAAGTTTAAGAGAAATTTTAAAATTCATGTATGCTATAAAGTATTGCCTATAAATTTAAATAAATTTCCATATTTTTGCATTCGATAATTATTTGCGTTGCTTTTTATTGGAATTTTTCATAAAAAAAACTTTCGCCACATAGTTGTCGAGTTGTAAATACTTGTTTTGTTTACTAATTATAAATAAAAAAACAAAAGCTAACATTGAGATAGAGAGCCCACATTGTTTTACGAGTTGGAAAGTATTTAAAAAGCTATAAGTATTCGCTTCGCTTTCTCGCTGCGCTGTGTTGTACGTAATTATAGTTTAATTGTTTTTGAAAGTTTAAAAAACTTTAGTTTTAATGTTAACTTCTACTGAGTTTACAGTACTGTAGAGTTTTTGACTGTAAAAACCAACGTTAGATTAGATCGCCTAACAGGTGTAACTTCTAAGGTGCGGACAGCATGACCGACACGCGGACGTGTCGGATAAGACACACTGTTATCGGAAACAATTTGGAACTAAAAATAAAGGAAACAGCTGCTATTCCGATCGCGTTTAAACCCCGAAAAACAATTTTCGAGCCAATAAAGCGATTCTTTATGAACTGAACGAAAGCAAAATTTTCTCTGCTTTTCGTTATGATTGAGTTATACAGAAAAAACTTTCAGTAGTGTACGTAACAATCGTGATAACAGATACAGTTTTACAGAAGGAAATCTTTTTTTTTTTTGATAATATTTTGTTACACAGTTTAATCTCAATATATTTGAACTTATTTTCGCGGAAAATCAATGTCTAATTTAATATCTTTATCATTAAATTTAATTGCTTTAAACGGCGCCTATTTTTATCAAAAAATAAGTGTTTAATAAAAAAATCAGTTTAAATATCTAACGTTTATAGTTAGTGCAATCGTACCCATGAAATATATGGTCACACACTTTTACAAAACACAGGACGCAATAATATAATAATCGCTAACTATTATATCGGGTAATACAAGGCCAGTTGACTACAATTCTTACCGCAGGTATAAAAGTTAAGTTCCCACACGTGGAACGCGTGCCCACACAGATGTGCGCTGCGATACTATAATAAATCAAGTGTTCGCTTGTGAATCAATATATAATTTTGTAATAAATGCTATCACGTCTTATTAATCAATTTATTCGTAATAATTATTAATTATTAGCATTAGACAACTCGTAAGCGTATGGCGTTCTTAAAGGAAACTTTTTTGAAAGTCACGTCACACTCAGTAATTAAAAAGTATATTTAAACAAAAAGTAATCCATTATTTGTGTTTTTTGAGAATAATATATTGCTTGGTTTAAGAAATAAGAATTAGTGACATTTGATGATCAATAAGCTGTGATCGGATGGCTTTTCTCAGGCGTTCCGTTTCATTCCACTCAATGCGTTGAAAAGATGTCTCTTTTAAATACAAGAGAAAGCGAAAGAAAGTCTGTTTCGCAAAAAACGCAGACACATTCTGTTGTGTTCAGACAGCTCTTTAGCTACGACTTTCAAATTTTAGGTCTCATAAAATATTCGCAAATATTCATGAACTTATCTATATTTTGATTGATTAAAAATAAACGGATTATCATATTTGAAAACTGGGTCGCAATGAGTATTATTATTATTATAGGTCAACAATTAATCAATTCTGAGAATCACTCATTACTTTAGCCGTTCCTATTTTATACCCGCAAAGAGCTTTCCCTCGATATACGGTATTTCAACTTGTTTTTTGCATTTTGTTTTTCTTTCAAAAATATTTTTAGCGATGAAATCAACAGAAGAGGAGTGTTTGTTAGTTTCACTTATTATTATTATCATAGCTTACGTTATTATTTTGATTAACTATTCAAACATTTCGATACTCTACCACTTATATACATATATTTCTAATTGCTAGTGAGAGCTGTCTAAGACTTAAAAAAATCGAGCATAATAAGCACCATATGTGTCAGTTATGCGGCTTTGCATTCTTCGCGTTCGTCTCAACATTTCGAACCCTCAATACAGTATTGCTGTTCTCTTCCCAGAATAAATACGCTTCTTCTCGCTATTCATGGTCTGATGGGAGAGTTAAGAGAGGGGCATATTCAACATATCCGAGTAGATTCAGTTCTCATTGATGGGAAATGCTAATATTTGGGCGGATATTATCATTTGTTATATGATTCTCTCTATTCAAAAAAAACGAATTGACTAATGATAATGTCTGTAATATTAACGCCGAACAGCGAAAAAAATTACAAACATTTTGCTATACATGTACGCTTACTTAATGGATATGTATCAGTGAAAGATAGTTTATATTAAACAAACTTTTTAAGAAACCAAAACATGATAAACGATTTGTTAAACTTTCATCAATGAGTGCGGGGAATACTTATAAGTAGTACTGGGATATTATTCAAAACATAGATCCAGTTATTAAATTTTATACTACGTTTTTGTTAGGCATGTGAAGAACTAAAAGTACCAATTTTTCAATGTTTCGGATACTTCTTTTGTTGCTCTATCGCTATCATACGGACATATATAGCAGATGATACGCAACACTTGATTTAGGAGTGAATGAATGAAAAATCGAAATAAATATTGTAGTTTACTAACTCACTACTACTATCACTACTATTATAGTTGCGTATATATTATACTGTATATACACAACAAACAATAATCCAAAACCGGACTTATTTTTTTCGTACTTAGTTTGCGAAAAAAAATAGTTTATTCAGCGCTATCGCCATTACATTTAGCCATACCTTAAAATCAGTGATGCGAATCTAGAAAAAGTAAAGTAAAGTGTCTTATAAGGCGAACACTTGAGGGATCGTCCTTCACATATACATATGCACTACTTTTGTTAGTTCACATACTTTTCTCGATCCATACACAAAATTCTTTTCTTTCTCAATTGTTTGGTCAGTTTTGGGACACTCTATTAATCTAATTATTTTTAATGACATTTAAGAACAATTGGAAGCGAACTTTAGTTGACAAAGAGTTTTTGTATTTAAAACAAATGGCTATTAATTCGGACTTATTTGGACGCAACACCTTTTATTATTAATGGTTATTTCCCTCGTATGCATAAAAATATGATGAGTAAACGCATATAATAAGGTCATCATTATTAAAATCAGTGAGCATTTAACCATTTATGCAGTAATAAGTACTTAATTCTCATTAAATGTGGACCACAATGGAGTTTCACTGCTACTTCCTTCTCAAGTAATTTATCATAATTCTTAAACATACATATCATGTTATGTATATTTAATGTAAATGAGAAAAAATGTCGAAAAAGAAAAACGAAAAAAGTTTATCATACGATTTTTTTATTGTTAATATTTTTTTGTGGTTCAATTAACAACGCTTTGTCGTACGGATAATGAAATTATAGTTTGAGTGAAATTTTCGTTTCGCAGAATTTTTTTCTGATTCATTCTGTTATTACCCAAACATTAACGAAAACATATTTGTAACACTATAGCAATTTATTTATTATAATTCCGTTCATATAGCGATAATAATTACGTGCTTTCGAATCCCGATTTCTATTAAACATGTGAATTAAGTTATTATAATGAAAGTAATAAGAAAATCTTTTCCCTAAAGATTAACCACTTATGAAATAAAAAAAGATATACAGCATATTATAAACAAATATCGCTGTACTGTTGATGTGATTTATTTGAGAAGAATAATTATCGCAAACTATTTATTTATAATATAAAAAGCTTTTATAACTTTGTATTATCAGTGCGTGGAAAAAA
This sequence comes from Phthiracarus crinitus, assembly GCA_034698025.1. Taxonomy (NCBI): domain Eukaryota; kingdom Metazoa; phylum Arthropoda; class Arachnida; order Sarcoptiformes; family Phthiracaridae; genus Phthiracarus; species Phthiracarus crinitus. The sequence goes on from JAQGAW010000026.1 coordinate 20,843, forward strand.
TGACTATCGATAACAAAAATTTTGATAAAACAAAAACCAACAAACACTTCAATTGCATTCTGGGATTGTTTTTGCTGAACGATAAATATTTTTATTCTTTCTTATGTTTGTTCGATAGTGTGATAATGTTTTTTACTTGAATGTGCGCACAATTAAAGTGCCACGAAATTCCGCTGTGAAATAATATTCGTTACGTTCGCTGTTTCGGGAAGTTAATAACAAAAGCGATATTTTTTTGCTCTTTAGCTTTTCTATTTAAGTCAATTAGGCTGACATACAGTTTTATATTGGTATTATACTGCTCTTATCCGTGCATAATATCATAATAGTAATTTAGCATATTATCTAAATGTTTTTTTTATATGTTGCTATCTTTGGCCAATAAACGCAAATAATTACTTATGATTATTTCGTTTGCCGTTTTTTGACACCACTGAGAGACTCGATTCGCGTTATGTTTATTGTTTGTTAGTACCAGAAAAAATAAAAGTAAAAAAAGTAATCGCACAATAAATAATATTTAAGCGTTTGTTGTATGTGTTGTATGTTGTATATAGAATTTTTATGTCAAACAAATCGCAGCAACAAAAATTAATTCCTTTATAAACAGTTCTTACGAGATAATTCTGCAATTCACTACAGAAAAATGCGTTTTTATAAGATAAACATTTTCCAGCGAACAAAAATCAGGTCATAGTTATTAAAGTTTTTAGAAAACAACATTAAAAATGATCGCACTGTAATTAAATATACAAATTAAAAGCTTAGAAGATTATACGCAACGGGGATATCAAGACATAATTACGTCGTTATTCTGTGTAAAAATAGTTACTTGTTTTACGCTGGAAAAACTAACTGTAGTGTTATTATCATTACTCTTTGAATATTTGCGAATTAAACTTGAAAGCAACAACAATGTATTTGAGTTCAAACCAATTTTTAACAAAAATTAAAAATTAATTTATATGCATTCAAACGCTATGGCGTGTACTTTTTATAATTAACTCGTATGTCCAATGGTATGCATATTATATTTAGCATCACTATATTATGTGAGTTAATTAGTTTATCCCTTGGGCTGTATGTATACCTAACGCACGTTGCAATTTAAGTTTCGTTTGTTATTTAACAATACATTTAAAAAATTATTCAAAATATATCAAAGTTATTATCTTTATAAATAGTATCAGTAGCTCTCACACTGTCTAATGATATTTAGTACTTTTTATTATCAATGCATTACATCTGTAGTTGAATACGATTCTTAAACCCATAATTTTATTTTGATAACTCTTACATACCGCTGAAATTAAATTTCTGGATTCAAATAAATTATACAATTATAAACGTAATAATTATAGAAAAAGTAATTTACAATTAAAGGCCATGAAATTTTAATAAAGGGCTACATATCTATTCTTTTATTTGAATTTACCACTATTTATTTTCCTAGAACCAGCTCATGGACTTTTGTTAATGCTTTCTGCTTTCGAAATTTTATTTTAGATTTTGATCAGTATAGTAGCGGGAAATTCTGGGAATTCTTTTCTTTTTTGGAAGTTTGGGTATGAACGCGAGACAGCAAATAAAACCTTTTAACGCTGCTTTATTGTCCCTGGATATTCTGAAATATTTGGAATTATTCACTTTCCCCTGAAAGCTTTATCTTTTTTTCCATGTAAATTTTTGCTTACCATTTTGACTCAAAAATTTATTATTAATTTTTCTATTGTGTAATTTATTGATTAAAAAATATGTTTAACCACTTCAAAATTATTTTATTGAAATGCAGCACATTTTGCATTAATTCTTATCACAATCTTGAGTTTGGTAACGATTAACGAGTTTATACTTTAGCACTTATTGAATTTTAGATTTTGTTTTAAAAGTTAATCTATTCTATCAATATTTGATAAAAAAAACTGCAATTTTCGGCTTTCCTTTAGAGTTCGCTAAACGTTAATAAAAATATATATATTTTTCTTGTAATAAAAAGTATTAAAAAACTAATAAAGTAATTTATATAAATTAACACCAAATAAAAGTGTTATCAGTAAAATACAATTTACATTTTTATATATTTTTTGTACATAATATAATTTAATTATTATTGTGATACAACGACGACTCGTTGTATTAAAATCAGCCCAATAAATCTGCGATTTGTAATACTCTAATAATTTTGAAATCAATACTATAATTTTATTGCTGTTATTTATTAAAGTTGGAACACGTTTAAGATAATTCTATATTAAAAAATCATTTTATCGCTGGTGACTTCGATCAAGATCTTTCTTTTCAATAAAAGTATTTTCTCACACTACTAACAGTTAGTTCAATATTTTTTCTGATTGAAAGCTTTATAAAAAAACGAGTCATGAATAAGCATTCATATCAACTGAGCTCACTTTCTAAACAAACCCTTTATTTCGTTAAATTTTAACTCTAATTAAAAGTAATATTTTAACATATTTATTAAAATATTTTAAGATTTTTCTTCATTAAAAATAAACAAATTTCCAAGGTTTAAATATTTTGAATATAGTTATTGCAAATTTTCTTGACGGGTAATTAACTTTCGCAAAATTCTTCTATTAATGAGATAAGACAATCATTTAAAGTATTTTTAGTTTTTTAATATAATCATACGATTTTAATATGCGATATAATGTTTTATAGTTATACCGTATACAGTCTGGCAATAAAATTCTTGATAACTGACTAAATACACATTTTTGTAGAACAGAGAGAATCTTTATTTTTAATTAATTTTATTTCATTCGCCAGTATTTAAAGGAAAATTAAAAATAGAATCAAGGAATGCATTTCAAAAATACTTTTAAGTGTATCTTAACGAAAAATGTGATTTAGCATCACTAAACTAACAGATACGGCGCGAAACACGAGCATTGTGTTGTGTTTGTTGGGTTCGCTCGCTATACTCGCCTACTATTCTAAACGAATTCAATATAAATACCCATAGAAATGGTACAAAACACTGTTTTCTTTAGGCAAACCTATTTGTGCACATCTTGACTCGGAAAAGAAAAGATAAACAGTGACAACAGTGACTCGTGGGTTTAGCTGGCAATCCTTGACCGTCAACAAAACATAAATACAGAAGTGTTAATCAGCGCTATAAATAACATTAATTTGCACACGTTCTGTACTGAAACTAAATTTCTCGCATTAAACGTAAGCATTTATGAGCTGTTTTTGTACCCAAAATGATCCGCAATTGTTTACAAATACACTCATTATGTTTAATGTGATGCGTCATCACGCGTGCATTCTTCATCAAAATTTGATTTCTGCATCGCTTTTATATGGTGAAGCATGTGAACAACAGATAATGAAATTGAAAGGATGAGATAGCTATATATCTTAACGGCAAAAACATGTTTACTCTTTAATATCATGCGAAAGATGAGAGCGGAACCAATCAGACATTGACATCAAATGCAACAGTTTTCTCGATATAAAGCAAACATACAGTACTGTATGTATAACTGTGGTTATCAACAAAACTTGCTATTTTCCAGATACCATCGATCTTTACTGAGTATAATACTGTAATTACTGCTGTAGTGATATCCCAAAGAAAAAGTGGTGAATGCGATACAATCAATTTGAAAAGATTGATTAGACATTGAAACTTAGACATTGAAAACTTATAAATTAAATGTTAAATATCTTGCGAACAGAGTTTGCTAAGAAAATATTTACGAAACGGTAATATCGGGCCAACCTTTCAAATTGTAAATTCATATTCAATCATCACTTTAACCAAAACCAGCTTCTGTTTAGTTTTCGATACGTATTTCAAGCTTTATTTTGGCAAAAATATTTTAACTGATAGTTAATTATTTTTTTACCTCGAATTACTTTTATACCGACTATACTTCGAGAGATGTATTCAAAATTAGTACACTCTGTAAACCCATTTATTTTGAATTAGCAAAATATTTTCATTATTATGAGAGGAAGCGAGCAATAATAATAATAAACATTTTTACATTTATTCATTTACATCAGAAGTTATCTTTTAAAAGAGAAAAAAGTAATTGTCATACCAAGCAGTGATTTCTTTCCCATGCATTTTTCATAGCAAAATAAGCCCGAAGCGAATTGCAAGCCATATAATTTGAGGACGAGTAGCACATTCATAACTTTTGCTTTTGACTTGATTCTATCACCATATGAAACGCCGTCACATCTCATAAGTGACACCCAAATTAACTTTTTAGTTATGCCCGTAATTTGTAGCATCACATAAGTTGGCGTATTTCCCCCCTCTATTCAAATCAATGCGCTCTAAACCATCAGTTTTTTATGCCGCATTTTTATTTAACTTAAAAGATACTTTTTTGTAACCATAGTATTAGATAACAAATTTTTGCTGCGATATTTTTTTAAAAATAAAAAATTAATAAATAATGCAATAAAATAATTTTTATGCGAAATTACATATAAGTCGAATAAATAACTTAAATAATTTATAAAACGTTAATGTAATAATTGATAAACGAGAACGTAAAAGAAAGAAAGAATTAGCGTTAAACTTTTAGCAGCATCGATATTATTTAATAACCTTTAATGGAAGGCAATGGAAACGCATATTAATGAATAGGTAAACAGACAGACGGACATCATTTATAAAATGCGTTTTAAATACAGGGCTTCCAGTAGCTTCTGCTGCTGTTTCTGTTGCAGTAAAAGCGAAGATAGAGTGATAAATTGATATAAAGCAAGAAAAAGTTTTTTAAATTGAAGCATTAATGGTTTAATGCGATCCGCCTTTTCCTTTCCTATTATATTTTGAATTTCATTTTTTTCTTCGTCATCAGCTTTTAAATTATATGCGAGCTTTCGATGTTCGTGCAAAAATGTTTTAACTGTTTTTTATTTATTTTTCTTTTTGCTTCAAGTCTATAATGGCTTAACACTGAATCTTCTTTTTTTAAGTTACTATAAAACAATAAATATTTTATTAGATATCGATTGATGCGATAAAAGCCAATTTAAGCGAAACTTATAATTATATTTTTTAATTTAAAAGGTCGTGATTAAGATATACTCGAAAGTTTTATGTTCGGACGTTGAATACAAATCGCTATCGATTACTACGCGAACTTCAAGCAAAGAAGTGATTCGATGCCTTCTAAATAAATTCCGACTCAAGCATCGCGACCCGAATCTATTCTATCTCACACTTGAAGTATGGATAAGACAAACAGGTAAGCATTGATATTGTGAAAGTGATGAACTTTCGCTATTTTATTTAATTTAAATTACTGTAAATTCCGTGCGACTGATAATAATCTGAAAAATGCTTACGCTATAAAATAACGTATAACTTATTACTTCCATTTTTAGACTTAATTTAATCGTGTAATTAAAAAGTAAAACATTGATAAAACAAAATGACTGTATAAGGCATCTCTCTCTCTCTCTCTCTCTCTCTCTCTCTCTCTCTCGTTAATTTAGATTTAACAGTGGAATGATTAAATATTTTTGGTCCATGATTTTAAAATATAATTAAACTGTATTTTTTCTATAATTGACATATAATATGAATGATTTTGAACGCTATAAGTTGCGAAACCATTAAAATTGAATACGAAAATCTGTGGAAACTTTTCAAAAAATTTCTCCTTTAACTTTCAATTCTTATGGTAGACTAAAGCATTAGACTAATAGAGTGTGACTAAACTGTAGCAACAATTCTCATAAAGTTTATTTAGTTTAACCCTATTCAACAAAATTATTACATAAAATAAGCGATTTTTTCCGAAAAAAATCAATCATGTATTATATTGTCGCTAATAATGTTTACTTTTGATCCTAATATGTCTAATTAACCGCTCTATGAATGAGTTGGTGTGTCCCACAAAACCAATTGATAAACAATTTATGTTATATTTAAAAAACATTTATGAAATCAATGATTCAAAACGTTTGGCTGTGTTCGACACCAAAGAAAAAAATTGGAACATAAAAAATAACTAAAAAAGTGTGGTTTCTTCGATAAACTATTTTGGTGATACATATTTAGCGCATATTGATTTTTTCGGTGATAATAATTGTTTAGTTTATGGTTCTATGATTTTATTTAATACCAATAATTAGCTAATTTTTACACAATAATAACAGTTTTAGTGGAAAAAATTTTGGTTTAAAATTTTGTAATATTTTACAAACATTTATTAAAAGTTTTTAAAAGTCATATTAACTATAGCTTAGGATAAAAAATTGTTAGTTCGAGTCACTAAATCACTTGCTTTATTAGACTCGTAGGTTTTTTTCTTGTTATTATTAAAGTTAAGAAATTACTGAAAATTGATCACGCAATCGCTTCTGCTTTTACTTATAGTTAAACAAACACTTAAACCTCGTACATGTTTTTCCCAAATGTTTCCCTTAAGTACATTATTCAAGTGTAAAGTGTGGGGAGAGGTTCTCGCGTGAGGAAAAATCGCAATCACTTTCTCTTGATATGGATGGCAATAATGACTTTCGGTTAGATTGAAAATTGTGAAAAAATTTTGATGACTCTTAAATGGATATTAAATACCCGAACACTTAAAGAAACTTTTTAGAAATAGTAGATTAAAATGTATTCGTTTAATTAGAATGTGTCCGCTTTTTTAAAGATTTCAATTTTAACTCACGGGTCAGAATGATCTCAAACATTAATTACTGGTATAAGTGATATAAATTAGATTTCACTGTGAAATATTTCACACGTTTATGTACCAATTTATTCAATAATGCTAGGAATATATGACCTGTTTCTAAAAGTCCATTCATTAGAAAATTGTATTACTATATGTCAAAATTGCATAAATAATCTAAAATATTAGTACAGTATAACTGTAATTAATGATAATAGGAATTCCGATTCGAAGTGTAATGGTTTTGGACGAAGACACTTGTCCAGCGTTACTGCACTCGTGTTACCCGCAAAAAGACTTAAAGTAAGCGCACCGCACATGTGAGTGACAAATGTTTACAATTAGTTTGCAATGCGTTCATAACACACAGGTTCTCGTTGATGATGCGTCGCGGAGGGCTCATACGAATATATGACAGCTGTCTTATGCCAGGGGTAAGCGTACGTCCAATGTTTGCCTCAATCCGTCCGGTAATACGAAACGAACTTCGCTTACACATAATATTTCTTATTTTTAGACGCTTTACAAGAGTTTTCTGTTGTCCGATCGGACAACCGTTGAGGAACTCATGCATCTTCTATTGCAATGCTATAACATAAACGAGAAACCTTCAAACGTTGCGTTATACGAAGTATGTCTGTCACGTAAATGTAAGTTAGCTGTTCTTTAGCAGTTCTGTTCAATGTTAATGCTCTTATATGGCGTTTATTCCGCTATGTCTTACGAAACAGGGGAACGAAAGCTGCATAACAGTGAGATACCTCTCGCTATTCAGTCCGAATGGCCCAACCCTGATATGTACGTGTTTCAGCTTCGAAAAAACATTGATGAATGTCAAAAACGAAAGGTCTGTAACTGTTAGGAGTATCACTTCAGCAATCGCTGCATATGTCTATGCATATGGTATATGCTCTGTACTGTACATTACTATGTAATTTACTATACTGTATAATTTATTCTGCTTTCTTTCCATTTGAAAAACAAAAGAATAACAAATTTCTAGTTTAAATATTTTTAAAATAATTGTGTGTACAGAATATATACGCGTATATTATTTTTCGCAAACTATAAATTAAAACGAATATTATATTTGACAGTTGCCGTGGACTAAAACGCTTGACCACATGGGAAATGTGATATTTCATTTGAATAGCAAAGACGAAGTGAACCCTTCATCCATACATTCGCCAACATTGAAGCCATCATTCAATAATTTCGAAAATTATATATACATTTAGTTCGTAATGTGTAATAATATTAACCGAAAAATATATTATATTTGTTTATTTTGTGTAACGCATCGCATAACTAGTCTGAATCTCAATGAAATTTTTTTATTTGGTTGTAAAATTTAGTACAACATTGAAAAATATTGAATAATACAGTTTAACTTTATTATATAAATATGTTTAATATGTTTATTTGTATAAATATGTCACGGACTTATTATTATAGTTGGATCAGATTTTGTTTAAAGAGTTAATTTTTAAGCCTTTTTTGTAGTTTTATTGATATGTAAATATTATTCATATATTCAATAAGTTTTTAATTTTTTGGCCGATGATTGTGTGTAAAACCAATAGTGATCCAAGTGTTTGGAATTAGTGTATTACACAGTTTAAACTTGAATACTTTTTGTTACGTAAACATAAGTTTTTGGTTTACGTTTTACTCAAAATTTGAACAAAACATAAAATCTAATAACTAAAACACTTAACCTTTCGTCCATTTGGACACATTGGTGTAAAGCAAATCTATTGTGTAATGCAATATAAATTTAAAATCCAATAAAAATATATTTATCCATCATTCTGTGTCCTTTTTATCGTTCTATACAATCTCACTCCCGGTGTCTCCACGGTTAGCCGAATTCACCATTATTTAAATAATTTTTTAAAATTGTATTAAACAAAACTGGAATCATTCAAATCTAACACCAAAAGACAAAAACAAATTTTAACATAACGGTGAATATTATTATTCATAATAGTAATTAAAGTTAATTTATTTTTGTATTTCTTAAAAATTAATTTCGTTGATTTATTAAAAACAAGTGATGGGTGAACACTAAAATCGACGAATCGTAAGGAAACCTCTCCCTCTCTCTCCCTGCTCTTACTTCCGTTTCTCTCATACAATGACCTGCAAAACCTTGGGGTCGAAATTTGATGTTTCTGCTCTGTATATCAGTCTTTGTATTTTTATCTATTCATAATTCGTACCACTTCCACATTAACCATAGCAGAAGCAGATATTCCATATTTGAATATTGTTAGTTAAATTTCATTTATTTAATTTTGAAGTTAGTACTCTAAAAGTTAGTGTATAAAAATTATCTGTACATGTATACTGTATAAGCATATATCCTGTTTATTTTATATACTATCTTAATCTTAAGAAATGTTTCAAAAATGTACCAAAATTAGCAATAAAGTCATAGTGTAATAAAGTTTGTTGATTAACTGTTCTTAATTTATGCATTTTGTTCAACAATTCTCACACTACAGTATACAATAGAGTCTATCATTTGTATCAATACGGTAATCCTTTTTTTGCATTTGAAAATTAATATATTTTGAGTTCAAAATTATGATAATAAAGTTCAAATTAGAGATTATCGAACACTATTTTAAAAAATATACATTCTAATCATATGCAGATGAGTTGATCCAAAATCTAAAATTTTTTAAGAATAACTTTAGCATTATCTTAAAAACACATCTTTAATACATATTGTACCACAAATAGTATTACTACAAAAGTTTTTAGAATTTTTAGTTATCTTTATTAAAATAATTCGTTCTTTTATTGAATAATTAAATAATATAACCCATAGTACTATATTTTAAAAGTTTTCATTAAATTTTAATTAATTCGTTTATTATAAAAAAAACTATTGAATATTGAAGAACAAATATAATTTTTTGAAATTTCATTTGCATTCATAATACTTTTTAAGTTTAATTATGTCAGTATCGGTCAAATATCCCAATTTCTTAGCTTTTCCGAGATCAGCCAATAATGTTCCGAGTTTTAATGGTTTAATTGTTGCCAATTCCGTTGATTTCGAAAATGCATTAAATTCGTAATGCATTATAGATTGATAATCATATTTATCTATAACAGCATCGCTATATTTGTCAAATTCTGCGTAATTTTGCGAAGAGTCAATGTTTTGCCAAACAATTTCCACGTAATCGTCGCGATCATGTCTTGACTGTTCGTGATAGAAGCCAAGTGTATGAAGCAATTCGTGGATTATAGTGCCTTTTGTTAAGCACACTGGAGATTGAAGCGATAATTCTTGTTCTCCTCCCTCACGACCTGAATTGAAATCATAAAATTGTTTGTTTCAAAAATTGAGTTTAAATCGAGATTTTTGAGTGCTTTAAAACTGATGAATAGGTTTGATATTTGTTAAAAACTGTATTCGCTTATGGGTTTGTTACGTCTATGTGTGTGCATTAACTTTCTTTTAATGAAACAATTTACTTATGTATCATTATTATAATATTTACTAAAACTTAAATCATAAACTTTAAGATTAAAAATAATATAAACGTTTAAAGTAATCCGCTATTGAACTATAATTATTAATGCAATTCTTTAGTGTAATCTTGAATTTTTAAATTAATTTGAAACTGTAAAAACAATATTTAAGTTAACAGTAATTAATTTAAGGATTTTTACTTTAATTATTTCTGAAAGAAAACTGTATATTCTAGATTTGAATTGTGGACAAAGTTACTTATAGGCCAAACAACGTCAGAGTTATAAAATTAAACCAATATCTTTGTCATATTATTGTAAGCCTTATACAAATTAAACCAAAAAATTTAAATTACAACTATAAGATGAATTTACGCAAATATAATTATAAGATTTTTATCTTTTTTTACTTTTTTTTTATCTTGTGGTACCGAAATCGTAAAGCTCTCAAAATTAAGTGTTTACAATGGTATTGTATAAATTAGTTTAATTTACCTAAAAATGAATAACATCCGTCTCCTGATGTTATAACCAAAATGTCATTTTCTGCGCGAAGTACCAAATTCTGAAATTAATAAATTTAATTATCAATAAAATCATTCGAATAACTGTTCGGGTTTGTTCAGTATATTTTATATAAAATAATAATAATAATATAAATCTTTTAAACAAAACTAATTTTAAAACTTTCCAATTTGTGAAGTTTTTTAAGTTTACACGACAGTATAACGTTTTTTAATTGCGCAACGTTAAAAAACGTTATACTGTTGTGTAAACTTAAAAAACTTATCATAAAATTATTTCCGACAGTTCGATGGAATATTATTATTAATGTTTTCCAATTTGTTTTGTGGATAAATAATTATTAGTAAAAAATTGTTTGTGTATATATAAAAATATATAACTTTTCGAATTGGAAACTTTGGTGCGATACAATTTTTTATAATAAAAAACCAATGAATTGAGAAAATTTCAAAACACCTGGCTATTCTGCAAACTAATTCTAAGTCACCTTTTATCACACCCATCCTGTTAAAAATTTAGATGTTATCCAAATGTTTTCAAATTACAAAAGTTTTCTTGTGTCCAATACAATAGGATATTATCTACGATTTTTCCTGTGATAAATTTAATCTTCTAATCTTACATTCATTTGTCTATAATAATGTATCGAAAATTTGGAGCGATATGTAATAATGCTCGTAATAACTTTAAACTTGACATTTGAATTCAGAAAAATTGTTGTTAGGATTAGTGATAATAGAAAAGATTCCACTTTAAAAACACTTTATAAATATTTATATGTTTACTTTTGTATTAATTATAAAATCGAGAAAAACATGTTGACTTATCATTAAAATATTTTTAAATATTCACTTACGGTTTCCATGAATTTTATACAAGAATTCTTTTCAATATAATCCATTGACTGCCTTATTATCGTTTTTTCATAATCATAAAAATCGTCCGAATTTAGAAAACTATACGGAACAGTACCCGATGGCCATCGTCTCGTGTGATCACTTAAACCATTGCGAAATTTTTGAAATTTATTCCTATTAACTAAAATATCGCCTTCGATAATAATTTGTTCGCTGGTTATGGTTCGGTTATATATTGTGAATCCATTTAGAAGAATAATGTTAAGCGAAAAGCAAATTATTGGTAAAAGTATTTCACACATTTCTTTCATTAAAAAATCAAAGACTTAATAATAAACTCTAAAAAGTCAAACAGTAGTTTATATAATTATGAAAAAACTTTCTGTGAATTAATAACATATGTTAAACAATTATCTATACGAGATAATCGACTACAGACTGCTATTTTTATTGTTTTAATCTCCGGTAAATGCTATTATTTATGGAAATAAGCCTATGAGCTGCCGGCACAGTATTTCAATTTTTCCGAGCAATTTCATGTCTATAAATCATAGCGATAATTATGTAAGAACTCTCTGCAAAGTTTAGAAAAATCATATGAGCTATACTTTTAGAAAACGTAAACGGATTCAGATATTATTATAAATATTTAGTACTTAATTGTATCTTTTCAGAAGCATTGCAATCATTCATTCGTCAGTACATACGAGTTATCTCTAAACGCCAACACGAAATATTAGTTTCTTCTGTATTTAATTACTTCTGTGAATATGTTATACAGTATGTTAAGATTTTTACAATCACAGACTGTATTCAAAGGATTACGTATAAAACTCGTAAATTTTTATTATGATATTAACAAATTTCTTTTATTTATATATCAGTTATAATATTGCTGTATAATTAAAAATTTTTATTAACATTACTTTATTACGTACGCGCTGTAAAATTGCGTACAATTACAGAAATATTAAAAATAACTGGCATTTATATATTGAAAATTATAAACGAATCAATAATAAACAACAGAACGCAAAGATAGTCCAGAATGCATTAAATCAAACGCTTCGTTAATTTCGTTTAACTGTTTAGTGTGTGTCACATATTCGTCAACCATTAAGTTTCCGGAGAGATATTGTTCGACAAGTTTTGGCACACTTTGGCGACTTTTCCAACCGCCGAATGCGGTGCCTTTCCATACCCGACCCGTCACTAATTGAAACGGTCGAGTGCTATGAATAATCAAATACTCAATTAATAACCCTTAACGCTATTTTTGGCAATAATTTAATAATACCTTATTTCTTGACCACTTCCAGCCACACCTATACAAATAAAATAAAATATTATAAAATAATTAGTTAGATTAGCGGGACGTATACCATCAACAAAAGCATCAATAATAAGTAGTTGGACTCGAAACAATTAATTAATTAGCGTTTATGTAAGTTCGGGCTATGCGTTCATTTGGAAGAAATTTTTTCAAACATTTTTTGTGTAAATAAATAAAGTATTTTTCTAATCTATTAATAACATTAAAAGAACTAAATTTAAGAATATACTTAAAACGTTAAAAAAGTAAATTACATTTACCATTTAATTATGACAATAAACTTTTAGCTACAAAATAAATTATAATTTATCGGAATTACGTGAGTCCCATATGTGATTTGATCTGCGAGTCACGACATTTTAAAAATAATCGGACTCAGGCCTAAAATTTTTAGTGTTGGGAAATCAGTAATATATAAATATTTTGAAGTTCATAATTGTTAGATCATAATCAATAAAAATTATAAGCTTACATAACTACTAACCCACTATGATTCAGATTATAGCACAAAGTATTTACCGGTATTAAAAAATTTTAGAACATCGAAGTCAACTAACACTCCAATAACGGTAAATAATAAAAACAGATCACATTAATGTTCCAAAACCAGCAGTTTTTCAATTCTACAAACTTTCCATTCACTAACGTTTTACTGATAATAATCTAAAATATTTAAACTCAGTTTGAATAAGAATGGAATTTTATTATGAATGATAGAGCTTCGTAATTATTTTTAGCTGAAATAGTGTGCGCTCAAACGTGAAACAAACTGAAATATGAATTTTGATAAATTAACGAAAATGAATTACCAATAATAACAGAAGTTCCCCATCCCTTATGACACGACTCGAGAGCAGCTCTCATACACCCAACATTGCCAATACATTCAAAAGTATAGTCTAAGCCGCCATCAGTTAATTCTATTAAAACGTCTTGAATCGGTTTGTCGTAATCCTTTGGGTTTACAAATTCATTACAACCAAATTTTTTTGCGATTTCAAACTTGTCTGGATTAACATCAACGCCGATAATTCGTTTGGCACCTCTAGCTTTACAACCATTAGCAACAGCGAGTCCAACGGTTCCCAATCCCCAAATCGCGACATTACTGTCTGCCTCTACGTTAGCGGTATTAAGAGCTGCGCCATAACCTGTCGATACCTAAAACGATCCGATAATTAAAACTTGGTTCGAATTTGTTGTTAAACTTACGCCACAGCCAAGAAGACACACTTTATCCAAAGGCGCGTTTGGATTTATTTTGGCCACAGATATGGCCGCAACCACAGTGTATTCGCTGAAAGTGGAAGTACCCATGAAGTGGTATAAGCTCTGACCATTGCACGTGAAACGACTGGTGCCATCAGGCATAACACCTCTTCCCTGAGTGAGCCGTATTTTGCTGCACACATTGGTTTTAGCGCTCAAACAGAACTTACAATCACCGCATTGCGGGATATATAACGGTATAACGTGATCGCCAACCGCTATATCAGTGACACCTTCGCCAACACTCTCGACAATACCCGCTCCTTCGTGACCCAATACGCATGGAAAAAGACCCTCAGGATCGTGACCGTCGAGTGTGTACGCGTCTGTGTGGCAAACAGCGGTCGCAACTATTTTTATGCGAACTTCGCCCGATTTTGGCGGATCAACGCTCACAGTCTCGATGGTCAATGGCTGTTTCGGTTGCCACGCAACGGCTGCGCGACATGTTATTACCTTTATATGAATTCATTTATTTAAATAAGCGTAATATTAGCTAATGTTTAGATAATAATAGTGTGTTTATTTAATGACTAACCTTTCCTACTGTTTGTGACGTTTCGCTCATTATTTCAATCGCAATCTAATAATAGAAATAAAGAGAACTGAAACCAAAAAAAAAGTTTATTGTACGGTATATGCAAAAAAAATGCTACAAACAAACACTTTATCTATGAATGCATACTTTCAGTGACGTACGTATTGAATACTATTGATAGCGAAATGGTTTGCTTCAGTCAACTCAATTATTTAGTTTTCCCTATTTTCGCTGTTATTAACGTTTAAGTGCTGATAAATCTATATCTGAGTTTTTTTTGGATTTTTCTAATGTTTTTTTATCCGTTCAAAATTAGTGCAAATTTTTATACAATAAAAATCTTTATATTAGCGCTTAATGAGTGACAAACAAAAAACGTTTGCTATTTAGGGATAATTTTTTAAAAGCAATAACAAAAACGAAAACCACGTCCAAAAAAGTTTTTCTTAATTACCAATGTTTATACATATGCAAAGTTAAAATTGGTATTTTTCATTACTGGTTCGCATGAGTCATTCAGCAGTAAAAAAATATATCACAACGTTTGATACAAAAATAATTTTGTATTTCGCTGTCAAATTTCCTATATTTTAGTTTAGATTAAAACGGAAATAATTAAATATTGTTTATTTTACTAGCAATTGTTTAATTAAAGAATTTTTCGTTTTGTTCGGTGTTTTTCGAAATCGTTCTCTTAATGCTTACTCCAGATTTTCATTTTTACACAAAAAAGTTTCATTTGCCTTATTTTTTTTAAAAAATAAATAGTTTAGCGAAAATTTGCGCGAATATATGGGAAAATAAATGGAATAAATGGGTGACTCGTTTAAAACTTTCGAATAGAAACAAATTTTAAGAAAATAAATCTTTTATTTAAGTTTTTTCTTGTTTCACGATTTAAAACTGCGGCATAAAAATAAATTTCCTAAACATTTTAAACAAAAAGTCGATATAGATTTAAACATAAGCGTCGAAAAAAATTTCTTCCAATTTCCGACAAAATTCTGAAATGGGAAAACATAAATAATCACTATATTTAATGGATTATGATTCACAAAAACAATATACAAATATCGATAGAACGTATTAACGGTTCTAATAATCGCGATTATTAAGTAAAACAGTTTGCGTAACATTAATGCAAACTTCAACGTAAACACAGAGAAGCCACACAAATCTAATGGTATGGTATTGTCCAGCAGAGAGCGCTGTGTGCGACGACTATGTATATATATTGGTGTTTGCCGTCAGTGTTGGATCACGTGACGCATCTCTCTCTGAATCTTTATCTATAGGATAGTATCGCATCACTTGCACTGCAGTCTATCTCTCAGTAGTACTGCCAATAGAGATGAATCTTAAATGTTATTATTGTTAAGCGTTATTTTGCTGAGAGAGAGAAACAAAATACATTAACTTATATCCGATTTTATTTATTTAATTGCGGCGTTATTTTATTACTACAGCTTCTTTTAGTTGACTAAAAAAAGCAATGTTAGCAAACAATTCAGTGCTTTGTTGTGCAGTTTTTGCACTTGTGTTCACGTGTGTTCATAATTTCGCATACAATTCAAATTCATTAAAATACAAACTATTAACAAAAAAGCTGTCACTGCATTTGAGCAGCGGTCGCAGCAGAAGAGCGGCCACCGCTAGGGCTGAACGTCTATGGGATTATGGCGTTATTCCCTACGAAATTGAAGCCAATTTCAGTGGTAATAATAATACACTCTCTGTTCAATATTTTTTTTTCTGTAAAATTCGTTGCGAGAAAAAAACAAGTTTTTTGTTGTTTGTTTGCTCACGCGTTTTAGGCGATCACAGGGCACTGTTCAAGCAGGCGATGCGACACTGGGAGAACTATACGTGCGTTAAGTTTGTTGAAAGAACGCTCGAACATCCAAATTATATCGTGTTTACCGAAAGACCGTGTGGGTATGTATCTGTTATCATATTTAGTTATCGTTATATCCCATTCCGCAAAACCAAAATATATCGCTAAATATCCCAATATATCTGTGGTTTTTTAGCCACCCATTTCTCCCTATGATTGCCATACCCTATCATTACTGCAATATTGTATTGCACTTATAGTTAAATACATTCTGTGTATGAATAATATGTGTTGAAATGCGATGAAATCAGTTCCGCGATATTTCTAATTATGTTTGAGATTTTTCTCTGTTTAAACGCGATAACTGGCGTTTCACGAGAATGTGGCGAATAGACGCTAATTAGTAATATAAATATTTTGTGTGAATAATAGCTGCTGCTCTTTCGTCGGAAAGCGAGGCAATGGACCTCAAGCTATATCTATTGGGAAAAACTGTGATAAGTTTGGAATCGTTGTTCACGAGTTGGGACATGTGGTGGGCTTCTGGCACGAGCACACTCGACCTGATCGGGACGATCACGTTCAGATTGTGACCAAGAATATCATGTCTGGTATAATAAAAAATTTGCGCGAATTCGCATTTGAAGCCAATTTATTTAACACTTGTTCTTTGATTTGATTTTGACTTCTGGTTATGGTTATCGTAAGGTCAGGAGTATAATTTCAATAAACTAACCGACGAAGAAGTCAACTCATTAGGGCTGGCGTACGACTTTGACAGTATAATGCATTACGCGCGCAACACATTCTCAAAGAGCACTTACTTGGACACGATTCTACCTCAAGAGGAAGCGTCATCGAAAACCAGGCCCGAAATAGGACAGAGAGTGAGGCTAAGCAAAGGAGATATCGCTCAAACAAAAATACTCTACAGATGTCCAAGTAATTAATTATTTTCGTTTTCCCATATATTCATATACTGTTATTAATTATTGCGCTAAACTGGAGCACAATTAAAGTTTTGAGCAAACTTTTTCTAAGAATACATGACACTACGATTTGCGCGTATATTACCGTATATTTTGTATTTTTATTTTTAAAATTTAATCTACCAATTAATCACTTCGCACTAATTGCAGGCAGCGTTGCTTTTGAATCGATGCCAAATGCGCATATGATTAATTTATCGCGTATCAAACGCTAAAGCAATTGATTGCTGCGTGTATTTAATTGGATCATACAATGATTTTGTTATTCGCTTTCATTTTCTATATATACATATTCTTAGTGCGGCTTTCAAAAAAATTTATAGCTTTATTACATGTTTATATATGTTTAATATTTTTTGATTACAGTGAACTGAAAATAATGACGCTATTTGTCATAATTGGTGTGTCATATGTATTATAGAGCTTTATATTTGTATTTTCGTGCGCTAAAACTTATAAATTTACTTTACTTTAATTTTATTTCTAACCCTTTGTTGTGTGCGCGTGTTTTGTATTTTCCGCCGAAATAACGAAACTTTAGCAAAAACTATTATTAAATTTTATAAATTTTCATTGAAAACTTGTTGTCAATGAGAAAAGAGTTAAAAGATTTTATCATCTAAAAGTAATAATAAACAAATAAAATTTACTGCTTGCATTGAAAAACGATTTCAGTGTAGAAGCGATTCCTTTGAGACTGACTGCCTTCCATTCATTCACTGCAGACATCCTGACTTCTCTCTACATTTAACGCTTACTAATAGATTTCTACTTTAATCTCTTAATTGTTAGCTCTATGCGCACACACTTGCGTTAACTATTGTTTTCCGTGATATCCGTGATAGAGATTATCCCTATTGTTATATTGTAACTGTAATGGTATTCTCTAAATACCATTAGATTACGATTTATTTTTAAAATCTTAATATTCGAAACGGAACTTGAAAATTGTTTCAAATACTTTTCCTGATAAACATTTTGATAATACGGTTGTTTACTTATTTAACAGCTGTTAAATATTAAATATGCATTTATTTATAATTTACAATCATATACATTGTAAATAATAAATTTCAAATAGATTCATCTAATAATACAGTAATACATATATCATAATACTTTTTGTTCACTAAAATTACACTTAAAGGGAGAGTAATAGCGCCGTATAATAGCATTGATTTTGTGCGGTGTCGGCGATGAAAGCAATAATCGTCCGAATTTTCAAAGACTGGTCGCCAGTCTATCGTAATCTTGTCATTCAGACTCTTGTAACTTCAAAAGCATTAAGAATTAAATCTTCTTGTGATCCTCAAGAACTTTTGTTTCTGATATCTAGACTTTTTGGAGGCAAAAAGATTTATGCAAAATAAGTTTTCGAGAATTTAAATTGCATTCCTTCGAGTCATTAACCTATATATGCAGTACTTTGAAGACAGTGTATACAAGTTATACATAGAAACTAATTTTATACTGAATTTACATTATCATGATCTTTATTTTAACATTTCTTTTGACATATTCAGTAATTATGCGATTTCTTAAGTTCTTATTGCCATAAATGTTACGAATGCGATGAAAATTTAATGTGAATCAAATTTAAACGCACTTTAATTATTCTTGCTTTATGTTCCTATAAATCAAATCCCTTTTTAATAAATAGTAAATACAGTAATAAATAACGAGCCCATGAACTTGCTATGCTATAGTTTTTTTCCCAAAATAATCTATATATACCGTATATGAATATATCTTAAGAATTTGTTGTTTTTGTTGTTGAAACCGAATAATATAAACCTTAAATAGTTTGCAAAACTGTTTCGATTCAAAATTGGATACAAAGAAAAAGAATTGCACAAAGATTTGACGTCAGATAAAGCACAGACATATAGCGTTAAGATTATGAGATAAGCTGTCAAAGTTTTAAGTAATCCAATCTTTAATTTTCTACTAAGCACTGGTTTTAAATTTGTGTTGTGTTACGCATTTTATTTTCATTGTTAATATTTTTAGAGCATTTAAATAGTTTTAATTCTTACATCTTTTTGTAAGCGAATAAACTCTCGTATTGTTATTTTTCTGTAATAATCCTATAACAAGATTATTCGAAAGTTGAGCTTATTCTGAAAGATTGTTAAACAATTTAATTTTCATGAGATTTGCTATAATTTTAAAAATATTAACGAATAACATTGTTGGGCCAACCAATTGAAATGATCATGTAATTAAAACCCATAGAATGTGGACGTACTATGCAAGAGCCCACTGGAATTCTGGAGTCTCTTGGATACCCAACCTCTTCGCCGCCACCCGAAGGAGAACATTGCGAATGGAGGATAACTGCCACACACGGCGAACGCATTGTTTTAAATGTGACCGATCTTGACATATATGAATCTGGCAGTTGTGAGACCGACTATTTAGAGGTTAGAGATGGATATTGGCCTAAATCACCGCTTTTAGGTAAGTGTAATGTTTGCGTTAATTAAGCCACAATTTTGCTATTATGTGTGTGATGAGTGTGTTTATAACCCAATGTTTATTATTGTTTTGTCGCATGATTTGTCTGATCGCATGTTTTGATTTTCTTCTCGGAATTGTTTACTTGTTTTAGCTGTAACTGTTGTTGAGATGAGTCGAACTATTGGCGAAATGATGCAATTTGTTTGTTTTTTCATTGCTTATTACTCTTGTACTGTCACCGTTCCCTTCTTTGTCAGCGCGTCTCATAGCGTTTAACACTTGCATTGAGAGAAAGAGGACGAGAAGAGTGAATCGCTGCTTCTCATTGTAGAAAATACTGAGAGAGTGGTGAAAGTGAAATCGCATTTATTTTCCAGGAAGATTCTGTGGCAATGGCAAAGTGCCCGATACATTGATTACTAGTGGGTACAGAATGCTGGTTATTTATAAGTCATCACCCAATCAACACAACCATCGCGGCTTCAAAGCTAATTATGAAGGTATAGATAGTTAGATAGATAGTTATATTTGTATAGTTGTATGTATGCATAGATACATAGATCCAACACCAGAACCTATTTCTGTTACGTTGACGTTCGCAACCATTGTATCCAAATGTTATTTTTGTCTATAGCTTTATGCGGAGGCGAAATACTAGCGGAAGAGGGAACGTTGCAGAGCCCTAATTATCCTGAAGATTATCGACCGAATAAAGAATGCATTTGGAAGATAACGGTGCCATCCACTTATCAGGTCGCGCTTAAATTCCAATCATTTGAGATCGAGAATCATGACAATTGTGTTTACGACTATCTGGAAGTACGCGACGGACACACAGCCAACAGTCCACTTCTTGGAAAGTTCTGCGGTTACAAAGTGCCAGAAGATATTCGATCAAATTCAAACAAATTACTCGTCAAATTCATGTCCGACAGTTCCGTCCAAAAGGCTGGCTTTTCAGCAACTTTTATCAAAGAGTTTGACGAATGTGCAGATTCTGATCACGGATGCGAACACGAGTGCGTTAATACTCTCGGAGGTTTCAGATGCGAGTGTCGTATAGGTTTTGAATTGCATTCTGACGGCAAGAAGTGTGAAGACGCTTGCGGTGGTATTATCGATAGTCCTAATGGAACGATCGTCAGTCCATCGTTTCCCGATTTATATCCTCCAAATAAAAACTGTATTTGGGAAATAATGGCTCCGCACAGCTTTAAAATTACGCTCAATTTTACTCATTTTGATCTCGAAGGCAATAATGTGAGTGAAATCTTTTAATTTTTTAAATCTTACAGAAATATTCGCGAATTCTTTACTGTATTCCTATTCAATATTTTCTATATATTATTTTATTCTATATTTCGACGTTACATTAGTTATATTGATAAGAATTTTGTTAACACTTTATAGCAAGATTGTGAATACGATAACGTTGACATCAAAAGCAAGATCAATGAAAACGATTATAGGAAACATGGAGTGTATTGCGGGTCTAGAATACCACCGATTATAACATCACACGGATCTAGTCTTCGAATCGAATTCAATTCTGACAATTCAGTCCAAAAGAGCGGATTTTCGGCTATTTATTTCACTGGTATTTTTTTTACTAATCGTTTATTTATTCTATTTGTGAAACACATTAATGCATTAATACATGATTCTGTGATGTACGTTATACAGACAAAGACGAATGTGCAATAAACAACGGCGGCTGTCAACACATATGCAAGAATACGATTGGGTCATACACTTGCACGTGTCATAACGGGTTTGTTCTGCACGAAAACAAGCACGACTGCAAGGAAGGCAGTTGTACGCATCAAGTGATATCTCCGTCGGGCGAAGTGCAGAGTCCAAACTATCCCGACTCGTATCCGTCGCGAAAGGACTGCGCGTGGCTGTTCACCACAACACCCGGACATCGCATTAAGCTGTTATTCACGGAATTCGAACTCGAACCGCATCAAGAGTGTGCCTACGATCACATCGTGGTCTATGACGGAGATTCTACCGAATCATCTACTTTGGGACGTTTTTGTGGCAGTAAAGTGCCTCATCCTTTGTTAGCGTCTTTAAATAAGATGTTTATGATATTCAAATCTGATGCTTCCGTCCAACGGAAAGGGTTCAAAGCAAGCCATTCTACAGGTAAATCATTGAATATAAAATTAGAAGTTTACGGTATTTTATGTTGAATTGCCCTTATTTTACACAAGTTTGCGGCGGACGTCTGATTGCAAGGGTCAATGAAAACGATCATTTGTATTCTCACGCTCGGTTTGGAGATGTGAATTACGATAAAAAAGAGGATTGCGATTGGATTATTGAGGCTCATGAGGCTAAACGTATTAGACTTCGCTTTTTAACGTTTGAGATCGAACACGAGGCTGACTGTGGTTATGATTATGTCGAGCTTTTTGATGGTTACGATGATTCATCTCCTAATTTGGGTCGATTTTGTGGCAATAAGGTATGCAATAACACATTCATTTATTGTTAATTAATTTTTTT
This sequence comes from Phthiracarus crinitus, assembly GCA_034698025.1. Classification (NCBI taxonomy): domain Eukaryota; kingdom Metazoa; phylum Arthropoda; class Arachnida; order Sarcoptiformes; family Phthiracaridae; genus Phthiracarus; species Phthiracarus crinitus. Next base: position 43,325 of record JAQGAW010000026.1, read on the forward strand.
CAATGTAAACTTTCTATTTGTTAATCTTTAATAATTAGCTGCCGCCTGAGTTTTTATCGAGCAGTGAATCATTACTGTTGAGATTTCGAACGGACGACACGATCCACAACAAAGGCTTTTCTGTTGCTTACCAAGGATTGGATGCCAACGAAGAAGAACAAGTGATAAGTGTCGAGAAACCGCAAAAGCATCGCACTTGGAATTCGTCGAGACATCGTTATCGTCATAACGCGCGTTCTCGACACTACTCTTAAACTTCGCTATTTCTAAAAACAAAGTGCCATATATTTTATGCATTGTATAAATTACATTACATTTTAAGTTGCTTTAACCAGCAGTGAAGATATTAAGATAAACACAAAAGAAGGCAATAAACTGTGATATTGCTTAGCGATCTCATAATACTTTGAATCTGCAATTTGCCATCAAATGAAACGTTTAGCCATAAACACGTTAAATCAAACATTATATATAAATTCTCACTTAATTAAGCTCTTATTTAAAAAGTCATGATTATTATAACTCAAATTTTATTTATATTAGGTATTATTATTACTACTACTACTACTTTTAGGTTCCTTTTTTATTGTTGCCAAAACTGTATGAAACAAATGATTGACATAATATTTAATGTAATGCTTTTTGTATCATTACAACAAAAACGAAGAAATAATTACTGAAAATGAATAGTACAACCATTATTATAATTGAAAAAAGAAGAGAAGTTTTTAAAAGTATAGCACAATTTTAATTTGATTTTTATTCGCGTCGTTATTATTATATATATGTGTTAAATATTTTCTACTTATACTTAATTTGAAATGATTCGGATACTTATTTTTACTCAATTTGATTAGAATTATATTTGTAATCCTAGTCTATATTATATTATATATATATATAAATATAAATAAGTTTATATAATTTTAGTTTTTATTTTGCCATAACAATGAAACGCTACTATCGTTGTATAATATGATTATAATTTAATTTGAATTATTTTATGTTAATTTTTGTCCGCTTTTTACTGTTCGATAGCTATCTTTTTATTTGTCTGTTGTACATAATTAATTGCTGATTAAAATATTACATTTGACGTAATTGTATACAATTAATAATACATATCGCCTACAGTTGGGCTCTAAAAATAGCTGGTATTTGAGCTATTTTTTGCATAATATGCAAATGAAATTTAATCGCCAGACCTGTTAATAAATTTCTTTCGCTTCTAATGTTTTCAGATGTTTGTTAAATAGCTGTGTCAACAATTTGCTAGAAATAACATTTGCGGTGATAAAAAGTTGCACAACTCTTCCCGAGTCATAAGCATTCATAAATTAGTATCCGATAAGATCTCTGAATTCGAAGCGTTCACACACAAGATTTCCCTTAAAAAAATCTGGCGAACTGACAAACCTCTTTAAATTGCGTGTAAATCTCGTGTAAGATCTATAAGCATTGAACTATGATCTCAAATCTGAAAGTATCATAAATAAAACATTGCCAACAGTTGTTAAACGCATAGTAACTAAATAGAGCATCAAATGAAAGTATTTTTTGGTTTTGATTTTTATTTTTTGTTGACGAGTTTGTATATAAATTCTATTCAAATTGAGTTTGCTATTGAAAATTCGGAGTTTTTAGTTCATTGTTTGTCTCAGACATCGAGGTTTGGGGTTATTTCCTAATTTTTATGAGACAAAACCTCCAAACGATAAATATCTTATTTGGTTAAAAAAAAGTATTGATCAATATTGTTGGTATTTTTCGTAATATTTGGTCAATATTTTCTAACTTTCAATTTATTTGACCCAAAATTATAGAGTATGTAATGTGAAAACTATCCCATCCACTCTCAGGACACCTTCAGCTTTGAAATTCTTATCTAGAATTTTATTTGTGCTTTTAAAATTAAAATTAGAAATAGTAAGTTTTACTGTAATAAAAATTAATTACTGTGTTGTACTTGAAACTGAAACTTTAAAACTTTATCACAAGTTATTCGCTTCATTTCAAGTTTATAGCTTTGAAAATAGATTCAAAAAATATTTTCGCCTCCCATTCCCTCTAAGAGTGAATATTCTTTTGCCTTGAGGTCTGTATATTGTCTCATCTGAATGGAGATAAAAATGTCTGAATCAATGTTTCCGAATTTGAACACAATATGAACATTCTATGTGTACTCCTATCGCGAACATCTGGAATCAGAGTCCATAACCGATATTGAAATAGTTATTGCGAAGCATTCACTTTAAAATTGAAAAAATTTTCGAAATTGAAGTCATAATTAATTTGTAAAGCTTTATTTAATTAGCAGTTATCCTCCAAACGTATGAAAAACGATTATAAATGTTTATTGAAAAATCTGAATTTCTTCGCTTATATAATTTACTCGAAACAAACAAAAATAAATAAATAAATAAATAGTAGTATTTTTTATATTTTATACAAATGCACGCTAAATCCTTGATATTGAGTTTCTAAAAAATTCCAGTATTATTTTTAAGCTTTATATGCAAATAACTAAACCAGAACTAAAAGCTATAAAGTTTATACGTTAAGCCGGAATCAAGATTCGGGTTCATATTGAGTATCCAGAAGTTAAACCTAGAAATTGTAACTTACTTATCGCTTAAATTTTGACTACTAAAAAAAGTTTAGTTTTGAAAACTTGTTTTTATATTTCTTGCAAAATAATTTGTCATAAATTTTTACTCAAAATTTTATACAGTATATTTTTTCTTTTCGATTAATTAATTTTTCGTACAAATGTGTGATTATATGTTTTGTAATTTTGTTCGAAAAAAAGATTCATGTATAACAGTAACAATTTAATATTTTGTTACAAAAATAGAAATAACAGATTATCTCATGTGTATAATTAATAAGTTTTATCAATAAATTTAACAGTGATTTCAATGAAAATCGTGGCGCATTTGACATTTTAAATCAAACAGACATATACTGAATATAAGGTATTATATATTTTTTAGAGCGTAAGACTGCGAATGCGAAATAAGTTCAGTTTGGAATTACCAGATGTCAAAATAACTTTTAAGATAAAGTTATTTTATACACTTCTATGCGTAAGAAAAAACTTATGAAATTAAAACTGCACACACACTGGTTGTCATAGCTATACTCTGTTTTAATTCTAATAATAGTGAAACGGTTGCTATTAGTTAATCGTTTGTTTTGCTTGACATTCATTTGGAGCAGCCGTTTATCCTATTGAGCATAACTAATAAGTAAACATTTCAACTGTTTTGCTTTTATCATACCTTTCCGAACCGCGAAATTTTGGTTTCAAACCGTAACTGCAAACAGAAATTTAACACATAAACCAAAAAAGCTTAAAGAAATGTCAAAGATTAAGCATTAAGCATCTAAATTTTTGTATATTAATTTTTAAATTTTAGAGCAATTATGTTACAATTTTAGAGCATTTATGTAATAAATTTGAAATATGTTTCAATTTGTTTAAATTTTTGTAATAATTTCGTGTTACCAAATGCAAAATTTTATTGTTTTAGAATAATCAAAACTTTCCTATAAAAAAACTCCAAGACAAAAAGATAAACTAAAATCGCCAAAAAAAAACCGTTTCGAAAGCTCCAGCAATTAAACCGTACCGAATTAAACCGTACCGAATTAAACCGTACCGACGATAACATTATTAATAAGCCTAAACACATGCCTTATTGCGTTACGAATAAAAAAGAAGTATAAAACTCTACTATAATGGAAAATAAAAATATATATATAGTGCTAAGTTCGTTAAGGTAACACAATGATGCATGTGTTTGCGTTATCAATATGTTCAAACGTGATTAACGGCTGCTTCTATGCTATTATGCCAGTGGAGAATTAAAACAATAATAAAAGTTTTTGCGCGTTTTCTATTCAACACATTAACGTTAATATTGTATATAGTGTATTCGCCTATTTATTTGTGATCGCATGCAAATTTACATAGAATTTTCAAGCCATAAAAATATACAACTTCTTTATATAATGTTTATTCCTTTAACTATTGTTTTTAAAAAAGCGCATAATTTTCAGGAATGGAAATTCTGTTGTGTCTTAGAATTTTAATAATGGAACAGTTTTTCCATTGGAATTTTGTTTCAAATATGTTGATAATTTGGTGTGTATTTTATTAACTTGTGGTAAATGTTCGCACAATGGAATAATTACTTGACACTGCCATTAATGATGAAAGTAAGGAAAATTAAATTTCTTTTAATTTACTCTAAACTCTTGAAATTTTGATAAATTTTTTTCTCGCGTTTTTTTTATTAGCCATAAAGTTTTTAAAATAATTATTAGTTGTGTATGTTTTAACCCTCAAATATTTGTATTTTTCTAGTACCCGTACCTAATAATTTTTTAGAAATAATTAAGTTTAAGGAACTAAATATATAACCTTATATAACTTTTTTCCTGGAAATTTACCGAAAGCATAATTACGCAATTCGTTGCTTTTTTTTATTGAAGTGTACTCTGTGTTCGAAACGAAAACTTTGTAAACTTGAAAATAGAGCTTTGAAAATGTAATACCAACGTAAATAATAAATTATTTACATGTAATTATGGAAAATTAATGATACCACACAATACTCGCGTTTCTGACAATTATTTATTTAAACCTTTCTCGCAGACATGGAAATTTCTTTTATCGCGATGAATGGCGCGATTTATATACTAATTACGCTAAATTTGATACGTTTATACGCAGCAAATCCGCCAAATATAGATTATTCGAATAATATGCGAATCCTAAAACTGCCCAAAAATTTAAAGCCCGGAACAATAGTGTATCGACTGAAAGGCACCGATGCTGACAACGATAATATTGAGTTTGGAGTGAGGGGTGCGACAGCCAACTCACTTCTAGACATTAGGAAAGTTAGTTTCCACGAAGCAGATGTCTATCTTAAATCTCCGTTAGAAGTGAGTAAAAGTAATTAAAACGAAGTATTGATTATCGGATATACATGTATAAGTTTGTTGACACTTTGCAGGCGTATGAGTATAATATAACGATCTATGCCACCGATAGTAAGGAATTTACTGAAGTTGAGTCCACTATTATAGCGACGGAAGTAGAAGAAAATGCCACACTTTCTCCATTTATTATTTCGGAAAACATATTCAAAATTTTTGAAGTATTTGTTATTTTTTTATGATATTATTTTTAAGTAAATATTTAATTTATACATGAAAAGGATGTGTTGTTTGAACAGTTTTCTGATTTTTTTTATCGCAATAGCAATTCAAAATATTATTTATGTACGTTTTTAATCTATTATTTTAAGGCCATTGAAGAATAAAAAATACTGTATAATTCACTTAAAAATATTTAAATTTTTGTAAAATGATAAGATTTAATTAAATGAAAAGTATAATCTATTTTATTAAATAATAATTTTAAATATACGGAATAAATATGATGAGGTTTTGAAATAATAGATTAAAAATAAAAAAAACATTTAACATTTCACAATATGTTTATTTAGTCAATTTTTACTCAGAACGCAACAAATAATTCGACCGTAGGATCAATTATTGCTAAAGAAAAAGCAAGCAGTAATCTTCCAGTAACTTTTGAATTAAGAGTATGCTTTAAATATTACTTTTTATTGATTAATTAATAACACAAATTTAATAATCAGGGATCTGACAAATTCTTTATTCGATACGTATTTGGACCCAGAGGTACCAGTAAAGCAGAGATTGTTTTAGCCAATGGAGTCGATTATGAAAAGCAAAGTTTATACGTTTTAACAATTGTCGCATTGGTATGCATTCTAAAAATTCTTTTGCAAATGAGAAAATTTTTTTCACTCTATATTACTTAAAAATTTGCTAAATATTTATTCATTAAAGTATTCATTTACCAAAATGATTCACTTCACTAATACTATCACTTATTTATTTTACTAATGCATTGATAATTGTGCGCAACAATTTATTTTGTTTGATTAATATTTGGATAAATTTTCAATTAAGAATGCGTGGACTAATGAAACAGTGGACTCGCGAAATATCGCTTTAATGGAACTGCTAGTCGTTATAGAAGATATCCAAGACTCTCCCCCAGTATTCCTAAACTTACCAACAGTTGTGCGAATCGCTGAAAATACTAAAATTGTGCGTACATTAAGCCTATCTCTTGATGTTATTTATACTAATTATGCCATAAATATTGAGCTAATATGTCATAAATTATCTCATATTATGTTAATAGGGAAGCGTTGTATTTAGAATTAGTGCCGAGGATGGAGATCATGGCAACAAAAGAAACATTACATACAGTATCGATAATAACAGTAAGTTTTAATTACTTTGGCGCTCCAATTACCTAATTGTTTTTTATTGCAACCCTATTTGTTATTATTTCGATGATCTTTGCATACTAAACATTTTTGGGACCAAATGATTGCATTATTTTAATTATTTAAAGCATGTTTGTGTTTGTGTATCACACAATTGTCAACAATCGCCACATTTATTATTTACGATAGTTTTTATATGCGATATAAAGCTGTAAACACACGAAAGTATTTAACCATGTATTAAATAGTAGCATAAAGCGTATTAAATATAATGAATAAGAATAGTATTATTGCTGTCAAAGTTAGTTTGTTTGCGTGTATTAGTTTTCGATTTTTTTACATTCAGCATACTTTCGACGTTTAAACGCAAAACATCTGTTCGTTGAATGTTTTTGAGCGAATAAACTTAAACAGTATTTGTTTAAGTCTAAAAATATCTCTTACAATTTTTTTCAAAAGTTATTAATTAATTTTTATTCGTGATGTATATCCTACTGTACTCGCGAATTGACCCAATTTTTCGAAATTAAATACATTATTCTAGTTTGCGTTTATTAGTCACGAAATAATTTGAGCGTTAGATAGCGTTTGCTATAATAAGCTTTGGAGTTATAGCAATAAAAAAGAATGCGATTTGAATATTAATCATTCAAAATTATGTTACCGATTCTTTAATCATTATTGTGTATTACTATTCCTAGAATTTTTCGTACGGAATAATAGCCTTAAAAATTAGAATATACTAAAAAATCGACTGCTATAGTAATCAAAGTTTTATATTAAAATATAACTATTAGTAATAACATTTGCATTTTAGTAGATTATTATCATTTTAGTTTACGTGTAAAAGTACGAACAATATATAAAACTTTGGTTTACGTTTCAATAATAAATTTGAATTAATATGTTTTCGCTCAGTTTTAGATATTGTATATTTGACATGTCGTGCGTGTGTCCATAAATACACTTAAATTGAGTCCAATTAAACTAATATTTGCTCAAAACACAAATCTCTCTTTTAATGAAATCACTTTCTATTTGTTAAGTCTAATGAAAATATTTGCTAACCTAGAAATGAATTTTTGCCCATTTTTAACAATTATACGCAAAATAGAATTATTTTCCTTTACCTATACATACATTACAGTGATATACATAAAGAATCTAACATTGAATTAGATGAAGAGTTTGACGGCATTAATAATATATAAACTAAACTGTAACGACACGTAAATTTTTATGAAAGTCTAGAGATTCAGCACCACTTGTATAGATTCTACAATTTTTTCAGTGATAATATGTAATTTTTTCACATATTAATCAAATAATCTCTTATAATTTTTAATTTTTATGGGTATGAGGTAACATATAATTTTAGAAAAAAAATTCCTTAGTACTTTTTAGGGCTATAACTAGAGCTAAAACTCGAGCTCCAAGCCTTTAAATCTTTAATGGTCCAGGTTTTGTTGAGTCGAATACATATTCGAGTACAGTCCGAATCCTATTGAAGTAATTTTCACGAGATTTGTTAATAATAATTAAACTGTTCGATAGATATTAAAATAGAGTGTTTTATTGTTTTATTCCGAGTATATTTTAAAAATAGCTAATGTTTTTATATGTATTTTATTTTTTACAAACAAAATGCATTTATTAGTACAAAACAATGTTTAATATACAAAGTAACATTGCTCTTAAATTTAAAATGGATTGTATAAAGATTTTCAACTCTCCTCCTAAAAGACTTGAAACTGTTCTGAATTAAATTACTCTCAAAAAACAGGATTTTAGCTATAAATTTATAAAAACTTAAGGAGGTTCACAAAATCTCATGATTTTTATAGACAAAATTCTTTAAAATATGTTACTTTTGAGAAATAGTCTATCAATTTGAAAACTTGACATTTTTATGTCCAGTTTTAACCAGACATTGACAATGCACAGAGACAGCTAACACTGAAAAATCCTGTCGAAAAATGGAGATCTGGTCAGTCTAATCACTGATTAATAATGTTAAATGAGTTAAATTCGAATCTTAGCAAACTTAATCGTTCGAAGTTTGATTTAATAAATATTGTATCGAATAGAAATAACTGGTTTATGTATTAAGGATGTGTATAAGCAGTGAATGGTTTGGATGTGAGGGTTGGAAGTTATTATGCTTTATGTGCTGTGATGCATGGTTTAGCCTAATCATTATACATAATTAATAAGCGTATTTGAACTTAACGTTAATGGAATGCAATTAAAATGAAAGAATAGGTCAAAAACAAAAAGGTTTATGCGTTATCGTGTATTAGTTTAGGGATTTAAATGCTCTTGTAATAAATAAATTTAAATATTTTTAATAAATGGTTTTTTGGTACTAATATAAGCATAAACATAGATTGTTTGTTGAAATCGTTTTGTGCCTAACCTTTTATTTATTGAAAATACACGATTTTTTAGGAAAAGTTAAAAAATTCAGATTAAAGAGTTAAAATTAGATTAGCATTAACTTTAAATTTTTAATTAAATGTAACTTTTAAATTAATGTATTGAACTATATTTTATAAATAATTGTCAATTCAAACTGCTTTCTGAACTAATTTAATAGTTTAAGTTAGTGATAATGAGTAGACTAGTAAACGGGTACCCGAAATGTCGGGTTCGGGTCGGGTACCCGACAATTTTGTCGGGTCGGGTTCGGGCTGAACTCTGATCGGGTCGGGTCGGGTTTTGAAAAATTTTGAAGAAAACCCGACAAACCAATAAAACATCGATTTTTAGCGTAAAACTTTTTAAATTTTGCAAAAATTTTGAAATATGACATTTTTATATAACTTAAATAATACTTAATTTATAAATATTATTTCTATTTTTAAGTAAGTTTTACTATCTTTTATATTTTTTTGAAAATTTTAGAAAAATTACTAGACTTATAAAAATATTTTGATCATCGGGTCGGGTTGAAGCCTGTCGGGTTGAGAATTGTCGGGTTGGAGTCGGGTTCGGGTTTAAGGTTTCTAACGATTTACTAGTCTAGTCCAACTAATATTTATGTTACGATAAAACAAAACTTGATTCAATTTTAAGTCGTTTTCTTATTTTATTTTTATTTTAATTTTCTTTACATTTAATCATTGTTTTTTTAAATAATTATAAGTTTTAATTGACATCAGAGCTCATATATTTTAGCGTTTTTATTCAAAAATAGAGTAACAAATATTAATAAATTATAGTAAACTTATATTTTTGACAATACATTATAAAAACATTTAGAGTTGATAGTATGAAAAAATGTAGATATGGATATAAGACAATTTAAAAATTGCAATCAATTGATTCGTTATGTATTTGATCCGATAGAAGTATTAAATATTATAACGGGCAGCTATAATTGCCTCGTGTTTCACTTGAAAAGCATTGGGCATGCGTTAACAAGAGTGTCACATGGGGGATCTTGGGTGAGTATACCCCTCCCCCAAAAGTTTAAAAGTTGACACTCCATCCCAAAATTTTGAGATTTCAAGGATACAAAAATTGAAACATTTTAAATATTTTTGGTCAAATGTAAAAAAATATAAAATCGATGAGTTTTTGTAACCACCTTAAATTTTGGTCTTATTTTCAAAAAATGATAGTTTAAATTCGTCATTTTTGTTCGTGTAATATCAAACATGTAATGGTGGTTTAGGATTTCGTCGGAAGAATTTTTAAAAATATATTTTGGGTCGAAGACCAAAATATTGTCCGCTAAATACTGTGAGTTAGAAACCCCCTTGAATTTTGTAAAAAGTCGAAAGAAGACCCTCCTAGACCATCAGAGCTTGGAAAACCTGGGTGTTAACAGTGTTCACCTTCGTGTTAAGGCTTTGAAAATCGTTAGGAAAAATGGCACAAAACAGTTTAATAAAAAGGATTGAAATCGTTTGTAGCTTAAATCCAAAGAGTTTACACGCCAAGCTTTGTTGTAGTTTTTTAATTATAATCTACACGATATTTTGAATTTATTTTTATCACGATAATACACTTATAACGGCTGAAAGTTTGAGTTACCCTTTTTATTGCAAAACCAAATACAGATATTTTTAAAATTTTTCAGTTTTCTCCATAGTTACACAATGGTCGGATGTTCAAGGGGGGTGTTTGATCTTGAAAATCTCAATTTTTGAGGGGGGTAAACACATTAGATTTGATTGACAATTTTTTTGTAGCCTTAGAACCAAAATTTTTTTCAAAAACTTTTTTTTCCTAATTTTTTTTCTCTATAAAAGTCTTGACGGAATTTAAACGATAATTTATTGAAATTTTGACCAAAATTTAAGTGGGTCAATCGGTTTTGATGGAAATTTTTAAAATTTTTCTCTTCCCAAAATTTTTTTTCAAATTTTTGGGTGGGGATCAACTTTTCTAAATTTCTAAGGGGTCAGACCTGGGCTAGGCTAGCTAGCCATTGTGTAACTATGGATTTCTCACTATTTAAATACGATTAGACAATAAATTACTCAAATGTGAGTCCATTTAACAAGATATAATACAGTAACCCTTTAATGTTCTTTATTTTATTTATTATGCTATTAATTAGTAACCAACTGATTCCACAAATTATTTATTTAACAATACTAAACTCTAATCACTAAATGCTTTCAAACTCATTTCATCTAGAATTTAATGTTAGTATTTTTTCATGTTTATTACGAGCAATTACTGAAAAGCTATTAGTGTGTGATTGGTTGAAATAATACGGTTCCATTTAGGAAAAGTAAATGAACGCACATTTAATTAATTTAATTTATACAAAACCCACACATTAAGTCCATTTTGAAAACTTTTTAATCATTGGTTTAATTAATGATAAAATAATTTCGATTCGTCTAAAATTTGAGTTTGAGTGCTTTTGAACTAAAGTTAAAAGTTATGCAAATAATTTTTGATAACTTAATTTTCTTTTAACTCTATTTTTAAGGTTATATGAGATAGTAAATAATAAATAAAAAATTGAGTTACTATTCTATTGAAAATTAAATTTAAGAGTTGATTATAATTAATTATTTTTTAGTTATACACTTCTGAAAAGATAAAACCTTTCTAAACATATAACAATGAAAAAATCAGTGTATATCTGTTTAGTTTTCAAATCACGTAATTCCAAAATATCTATATAACCATTTTATTCACAATAAATTCAGTGACAGCACTTGTGGTATGCATTTGCTGATAAGAATAAAAAATGATAGCCATTATATTAATTCAGTATTATTACTACTCTAAGAGACTTGTATTTTAGAGATTCATAGAGAAATTCCAAAAGACGTTTATACGAAAATTAAATATACAGAGTAGAACATGAAAGAGCTATATGTTACGTATTTTACTTAATCGTTTCATTCTCATGTTGAAAATCTTTTTGTTAACAGAATAATTTAAGCTTAAATTTTAAAAAGAGTAAAAATTTTTAAGTCGCGATATGTAGTAACTTTTAGCATAAAATACTACATTATGCATTTGCATAACTAAAATTCATATGTTTTTTAGTACATATATGATGAAATTCGTTTTGTTTCAGATGAACTAATATTCTAATTATTCTGATATCTCTTTATTAAAATTTTTATTTGATGGAAGAATTTGAATTTTAATGTACTTTAATAGTTAAGCTATTATCACTTAAGACGCTAAATCCACTAAATTAGAGTTTGAAATTGTAATTCCTACTCCATGGAATGGAGCTGGAGTGGAGTTGAGAAAATATGCTTAAAAATAGTTGAGTTTTAATTGTAAAAATGATTGGGAATGGTAGTAGAACTGGAGTAAGTTTTACATTTTAATGGTCGGAATTGGGTGGAGTCGACAAATAATTTATTGGAATTGGTATGAAGTTAGTTGAAAAATTTGTTTATGGGATTGAAATTAAATGAAATGGAATGGAATGTTGTAAAAACACATTAAAAATGATAATTTATGATTTCCAACTATTGTACAACTAGTATGCAATTTATTTACTCTATGCCTTATAAATGTAATTCTAAACATAAACGCAGAAATTAGTATTGGAGTTGGAGTTCAAGGTTCAAAATTGAATTGAGATGGACTGGAGTTGGAATAATTTTTAAGTTTTTCAGCGGAGTTGGTGTGGAGTTGAAATGAATGTCTATTGTAGTTGGAATAAATTTTTTTTAAAAATTGTAAACTAGTCTGCAATAATATAATAAATATTGTCAGCATACAATACTTTCATTAAGTTTACTTAGATTACCTAACAATATATGCAAAAGTTTTATAACTAATACAATGAATTTTTGTTTAAACCAATAAATTAAAATTATATACAATAAAAAATACTAGTTGTTATAAAAAGTTACTAAATAATCGGCTCACACTATTAAAGAATTGTTTAAATATTTTTATGGTAATTATTTATTAACAATAGATGTTTATTTTCGTGCAATAGTCAATCATAATCTTTGTATTATATTGAATACAAATTAAATCTAATTTTATCTGAATTATTATGGCTTCTTATTAAAAATTCTCTAATAATGTGTATATGCAATGCTAAATATTAATTAATTATTCGTACAATTTTTATTTAATTATAAGACAAATGCAGATTTTAATATCAATTAATTAATTACTATTACTGCACTAAAATTATTAATTTTTATATAATATATTTTTAATATAAGAGTTTTCCCATGCAATATATTTTACATCGTTAGTAGTAAAACGACTTTCTTTGATAAACTAGGGATTTTAAGATAATTTATCTCCTAATTAAATATGTGCGCAAAATTCATTAGAAATAAAAGAAAAGATAATTATGGAGAAATCTATTTATTCTTATTTTTGTTGTAAATGTTAAAGACTCTGATATTTAATTTTCCTAAAGGGTTAGCTTTGGGAAATAATAACCAAACCAAATCAAACTGGTATACTATTTACAGTACAAACTATTTAATAAATTTATGTTAATGCATAATAAATGATTTTTTAAATAAAATTTTTTAAAGTTTCTAAGTTAATACTTTTAAAATTTCAAAAATAATACTTATTAAAGCATATTTTTAAATACATTTGATTTTTTATTTGACTCAGATTTTTCTTTAATTAAAACCTCAAGCTGTGTTAGTATTAAATAGAACATATTAACCCTAATTTAATTAATCCGCAAATGTTGTCTTATGAAAATGTACACAGATTTTTAATATTAGTTAATTAATTATTCCAAGGAATCTTAATATTATTCAGATTCTGAAAAAAGAATTTTTAATATAATAAGAAAGACGACGAATAATAAAAATAAATAAAATTTTGATCGTAAATTCAGTTAATTAAATAGAAGAGATTCAAAGCAAGTTATGGTTCTTTGTTTATTAATTTTTACAGCCATTGATTCTATTATTACATAAAAAAATTTATTTTAAATAAAATAATAAAAAAAGATAAAATATTAAATATTGAATAAACCATTCATTAAGGAACCCTATTTTTTTAGATAAATAAATAAAAATTTATTGTTCGTTATATCAAAAGAATAATTTATGTTTTCGCTAACAATCATTATTGAAGGAACAAAAAAAATCATAGAACTAGAGCATAGTTAAGCATAGAACTACTGTATCTTTTATACTTCATATGAAATAGACTTTCCAGCGGGCCCCCGATTTGTCGGGCCCCCGCGGGCCCCCGACATAATTCGTAGGGCCGGGCCGGGTTCGGGCCATATTTTAAAAATTTCGGGCCGGGCCGGGCTTTACTTTATAATAAAGAAAATTTATTATCTTATATATAATGTTTAAATATCACAATCCAATCGAACTGTCGTAAAATAATTTTTATCAAAACTTTTATATATATTTTCTCAAATATATATTTATATCATCGACAGTAAAACGT
>JAQGAW010000027.1:0-57139 GCA_034698025.1 Phthiracarus crinitus
ATTCTATGAACAACTTAAATTGCGCGCAAATACGTAATTTAAAATACAATAGAATCTATTTTTCAGTTACAACTATTATAAATTATTACAAGTTTATTAATGATATGGTATTTAAGTTTTATGATTTTGTTTGGTTAGATTATATTAGGTTAATTTAGGTAATATTAGGTTAGATTATGTCAGATTAGGTTAGGTTTGGTTTGTATAGGTTATAGTTAGCTTAGGTTAGGTTATAGTTTGGTATGGATATATTATGTTAGCTTATGTTAGATTTGGTTTTGTAAGGTTTGATAAGGTTTTGTTAGGTTTGGTTAGGTTTTGTTAGGTTTGGTTAGGGTTTGTTAGGTTAGGTAAGGTTAGCTTAGCTTATGGTTTTGTTTAGTTTGGTTTGGTTTGGTTTGGTTTGGTTTGGTTTGGTTTGGTTTGGTTCGATTCGGTTCGGTTCGGTTTTGTTAGGTCAGATTAGGTTATATTATGAAAGGAAAGGAAACGTTATAATCTGTATTTGACTGTATTAAATTTTATTTGATTTTATTGTTTATATGAATACATATGCATATACAATATATTGTTTAAAATGTATGAAAGTTTTTTTACAACAATAGTTCCGGTATATTATAGAACAACCTAACACTCTGCGTTCTGTAAATTCTGTGTCAAGTTGTGGACCCAATTGAGGCGATGGTTGCCTATAAACTGTTGTCATTCTCATAACAGGTAACGATTGCGTGCGTCGTTGTGGCGCATACTTCGCTTGATTCCCAAACGGCGTTCTTCTATAGATTCTCAAACGATTTACCATTTGGTTGTGAGTTTGATAGCAATTCGACATTTTGGTTGATTCAATATTTATTTAAAAGAATTCGCTTTTCTTGATTTACTCAATATTCGTTAATTCAATTTTATGCACATATTTTTTGTATTTTACTTTAGACCCCTATATAAACATATTAATGAAGAAAATGTAATGAACACTAAGATAAACGAGACTTTATAATACAATAATTAGAGCCATTTTTATTGAATTTGACTAAAAATACCTAAAAAAATTTTAAAATAATATGGAGTATTATTGTTTTGCACAAGAATTAAAAAGGGAGTTCAATAATTAAATAATAAATAACTGTTATATTAAATAATATAAAATGTCATTCGGGTTATAACGGACTAATGTTAATGAAATAAATTAAATACTAATATGACTAAATGGGCCATAGTTTCCAATAGAATGATCGAAAGCAAATCGGAAATACTAGTAATAACTAAATAAATGCACAATTAATTACATGATTTATAATTGCTAGCTTTAACCGCCATTTTAGTCATATATTAATGCTATTTATAGGGCTATTTTTATACAGTATGCTATAAATGCTATTTTCGAAGCTCTAAAAATCGCTTTGCAAATTATAGCTGTATATGTTTTTTGTTGTTGACATATTAATGAAAAATTTAAACATATGTGAATATTTGAAAATAATATGAGTTACACGTAGACATTAATTAATCAGACTTACAACATATAGACGTGTAATATGACGAAATTAATTCTATTTTTAATTTTGTATAACATAATTGTTGGCGCAGAGAAAGAAGAGAAAGAAGTGGTCGAATACTATTTAGTAGCCGATCATTTGGGACGATGTTCGATGTGGACTGGAGATATGTATGACTGTTTCTTGATTAAAACACATCCAAAAGCGCGTGAATGGGAACATTTCCCTGAACATATCGAAGGATTCAATCACCGAAAAGGATATCAGTATGAATTGTTAGTATTCCGAAGGTTAAGGGATCATGAAGTTGCAGACGCATCTAATTATGAATACTTTTTATATAAAATTTTGTCGAAAGTTAAAAAGAAAAACAAATATTATTAGTAAAGACAACAAAATTCGGGGTAAAAAACTAGCAAATTCGGGAGGGATTTGGAGCATAAAAAGGAGCATTTTCGGGGAAAATTCGGGCTATATATTTATTATAATTATAAATATATTAATCAAAAATATGATTTTTCAAAACTTTATTAAAAAAATAGTCGTTCCTATGAAAGCGGTCTTTTAAAAACTTTTCGTGTTTGAACTATAATATTATTAAACTTTTGATTAAAAATTTAGGGGTCTCAAAAACACTTCAGATTTGACCGACAAGTTTTTAAATTTTGATCATTTCGGGCTTTTTCGGGGAATTCGGGCAAAATAAATGGTGTTTATTTTACTTAATTTATTATATAATCTCTATTTATAAATGTCCCCGGAAGATAATATAAACTATTGCGATTCGGGCGAACCGGAATTTTGTTGTCCTTAATAATGTATTATTTTAATAAATATATAAATATATAAAAATTTTAAAAATTATCCTAATTTCTTTCAAGGAATTGTCAAATAATTTTTAAAAAGTTTAATTTTAGCAATTAAAAAGATTTACCTAAGAATTACCTTTCCTTCTAAGGGTTAAGCTCTATTCTTTAATTAGTTGACCATTTCTGGCTCAATAATATCATTTATTTTACCACTTTTGGCTCATTTATTGAACTTTTTTCATAAAAGACTCTTATCTTCATAAAAATAGACTCTTATCCCTTTATTAAGTTAAAGAAAATATCCTTTAATAAATATAAAGAACGGTTTACACACTGACATACAGAGATATCAAATCCAATAGCTCCTTTAGTTAAAGAGAGCTAAAAACAACTTTTGGATTTAAATTTAATTCGGATTAAATTAAATTAAAAGTTTTTAGAAACACAATATAAATTAAATGTGAAATTTCAGAACTCACCCAAAATAAATTTAAATTGAATTTTTTGAAATAAGTCAAATTTTTGATATTTTTTAAAATCATTAATTATTAATTCTTTAAAACTAAATAAACCTATGTGAATAAAAATATTGATATTTCAATAGTAGTTAAGCTAATAAAACTTAATTTTAGTTTATAAAGATTTTTTTTATTTTAAAAGATGAATATTTTTGTAAAAAATCAAATAGAAAGTCATATCAATCCAATAAAATTTTTTAAAAGTTATTGCGATTTATTATTTTCGATGAAAACCAATAAAAGTAATAGTTTTGATAGATTTGGTGATGATTTATGTGATGTTATTTTAAGTTATTTACCAATCAGTGATTGTTTTCGAATGCAATGTGTTAGCAAACAATTCAATCATTTAGTGTTTAATAAACAATATGTGATGGAAAGAGTTTTGATAATAAAGATGATTATCATTTTTCAATAATTAAACAATAAGTTACTAACTATGGTTAAGAGAAATCAATTCAACAATTAATTTCAATATATTTAATTACATGTTGAATAAATGCGTGAATATTAATCACATTACAATTTATAGAAATTATATTTTATGCGATGAAACGATTAAAATAATAAGTAATGGATGTAAGTTTGTAAAGCATTTACGTATATATAACACAACAATTTCATCAAAATTTCCAATGGAGTGTTGGAAAAGTTTTGCACTTAATTGTCTTGAAAACTTGGAAACACTTAAATATGATGACAACTTTAATCGCGATATAATCAAATTATTACTATTATGTCCTAAACTTAAAACTATATATATTGAAAATAATATTAAAAAGTACTTTAGTCGTTGTTTTGATGAACAAACAGTATTTGGTAAGCATATCGATACAGTGGGCTGTTATGGTGTTTATGATAAAAAATTCATAAAATTTGCTGACAATTTCAAGTATCAGTTAAAGTCATTGAGTGTTTATTTTGATGAGGAAATGGATTTTCAAATAGCTATTCATTTGACAAAATTTGAAAATCTTGAATATCTTTGCTGCAGTTTTAGCGAATTAGAAGATCATAGCGAAGGCAAGAAAGGTATTGAGTTATTGAAAAAGATTGGCTTGAAATGTATACGTTTAAAGGTATTAGAAATCGTGTCATTGTTTCATCCATTAAGGGAAGCATTTAATAATGTGATTAAATCGATTAAGACATTAATAATAAATGATTGTTTATTAAATGAAAATTTTGAATTTTTACAAAAATGTGTTCATTTATCTCAATTAAAATTACAAATATATGGATCAAATAAACCAAATAAATTTGATAACTTGTTTGAAAATATTCACACAAATTTATACCGAAATTAAAATCTCTTGATTTTTGTGCGTTTGGTATCGAACTAAACAAGATTGCATTTTTATTATGAAACCTATAGAAAAACTTCAACAACACTTATATGAATTAAAAATAGGTTCTGATCGCATAAAAGATTACAATGGTATTGACATAAAACTTCGAAATTAAAATAAAGAAAATATAAATTAAATAATATTATTATTTTAGATAACTGATCCGTGGGTATCGCTTGTAAATTTATATTTAAAATGTATATTTTAAGTAAAAGTCTTAAAAATTTTTATTCAATAAATTTTAACTTTATATTTTATTTCGATTGCAATGATTTATTAAACAATTCAATCATATAGTTATTAATAAATACATATTACATTAATTTATTGTTATAATTATTATTAAGGATATCCATTTATTATCGTAACGAAATTTTACGAATTATTTAAAGAGTTTAATTATGCGTCAATGTATTGGTCTCTACAATAAACATGATATTTTCAAATTTTTAAAGAAAACTGAAAATTAATTTAACGTTTATTATCTAACTAGAGTTTTAGCCCGACTTCGTCGGGAGAAAATGGTTTGAAATCAGAATAAACTTAACCTTTACACAAATATAACCCATCCAAACCATTACATCCCAACCGAACCTTTCAACCGATGCGGCCTCACATTCACCAAATCCGATCCGTCCACACATCTTCCCAACCTATCAGTCCACAAATCTCCCCCAAATGAACCGAACCCAAATCTCCCCAACCAACCAGTACCCACTTCTCCCCAATCGATACGTTCTCACATTCCAAAACCAATCTGTCCCCAAATCAAAATAATCCACCCAACTACAAATTACCCCACCCAACCCCAACATAAACTACCCAACCCCAACATACTCCACCAAACCCTAAAATATTCAACTACCACCCGACCCCGCTACATCCAATCCGAACCCTTCACATCCAACCCAAACCCATTCCAACCCATCCCACACAATCCTACAAACCCCACCACATCCGCCTCAACCCCATTCTATCCCACTCGACCCCAACCCATCACATCCGACCCAACCCTATCCCAACCAAACCCATAATACCCCACACCATCCAACCCCTTCCCCTTCGACCCCATGCCATTCCACCAGACCCCACCCCTTCCCACCCCACCCCTTCCCAACCAACCCCTTCCCACCCCACCCCTTCCCATCCCACAATCCTTCCCACCGCACCCAATCCCACATCACCCCATCCCTTCCCACCCGACTACACCCCTTCCCTCCCTACGTCACCCATTCCCAACCGACACCAACCAACCCGTCCCCACATCTCCACAACCAACCCATCCCAACATCTCCCCAACAAACCCGTCCCCAAATCTCCCCAACCAACCCGTACCCACATCTCCCATACAAACCCGTCCCCACATCTCCCCAACCCACCCGTCCCACATCTCCACAACCAACCCGTCCTCACATCACCCCAACAAACCTGACCCCACCCCTCCACAACCAACCCATCCCCACATCTCCCTAACCAACCCGTTCCCACATCATGACACACACCCGACCCACCATGACACCACACGACCAATCATAACACCACCTAACCAACCTTAACACCACCTAACCTACCATGACACCACCCAACCCACCATGACAACCACCCGACCCACTATGACACCCACCCGACCCACCATGACACCCAATGAGCAACCATGACACGCACCCATACCACCATGGCAGCCAACCCACCCACACGACCAACTCTGATCTTACCTAGACCCTATATGACCCTACTCCGACCCCAAATTTACAATTTTTTCCACCTCACCTCCCCTAAGGGGGGCCCACGCCCTCGATAACCCCCCATTTTTCCTAGACACTTCAAACTGGATCCATTGATATAGGTGTCGAGGGGGTGGGGCCCCCAGGGGAGGAGCCTATAAAGGGACAAACAGACAAACAAACAGACAAACAAACAGACAAACAAATAGACAAACAAATTTTGAGATTTATATATATGATAGATATGTTTGAAGCGTATGTCCCGCAACAGCAAAGCAAATACAAGTATGTTCACGCGTATGTCCGTCAGTATAAAATTGAATGCCAATATGTGCGTAACAGTATTGCACTTAAAATTAGACTTGTAATCGGGTACCCGAAATGTCGGGTTAGTTCGGGTACCGACATATTTGTCGGGTTCGGGCTCAAAGCTATCGGGTTCGGGTCGGGTCGGTATTTCAAATTTTTAGTGCTAACCCGACTTTTAGTGCAAAATACATTCAATTTTCAAAATTAAAACTTAATTTATAAACTAAAGGATAATTAAATTTTGTAATACTACTTTAATTTTTAATTTATCATGTTTTTAGTTATAAATATTTGAAAATTTGTTAAAATTTGAATTACAAACTCGAAAAATTATTTCGGATGTCGGGTTCGGGTCGGGTACGATCCTTTCGGGTTCGGGTCGGGTACGATCCTTTCGGGTTCGGGTCGGGTTCTGAAAAGTCAAACGATTTACTAGTCTACTTAAAATGCATGTAATTTTCCACAACAAATTGATAAGCTTTGTACCCGATTTAAAACCCCCAAACAACCCCTAAGTTAACGTTTAAGAAATTTTCAATAGTATTCCCGAGATCCACAGACCAAGACGTAAATTTTTCCCGCTAACAGTATACCCCTAACTATTACCGTTTGGTCAGAATATCTTGTTCAAAATAATGTCTTACCAAATTAATAATATACGAAGTGAGCCAAAAAAAAGGAGAATAAATTTTATATTAATAACAATTTAAAATAAAACCGCTAAATTTGTTTTAATAATTACAAAAAAAAGAGTGCCGTTAAGTTTTAGACATATAACGTTATACGCAAAAAATAATGGTTCGAAACGCAATTAAATGACGTTTTATATGTTGAGATATTATATGCATATTATACGGAAAAACAACCACTAATTATTGTTTAATTAATAAATCGATTTAAATAATACGATTAACTGTAATTGAATTGAATTGAATCAATGATGAGTTCACTCGAAACGGAAGTATTAGACTCATTGGAAGACTTGCGTTACGTTGACTGGGAATCGATTCGCGCCAATGTTCAGTCAATTAACGATTTGCAAACATTCTCTTCGATCGTCGGTTGGCTTTCAAACCAATTAACTCAACTGAATGCTGCTCTCGATTGCGTCGTAAATCCAATAACCAGTGAGTATCAGTATTATGATATCAATTACTATGATTCATATTTGTTGCTCGCATTACAGCTGACACTGATTTGAAGTCATTTGAGATCGAACTGAATTCGTTGCTCAAAGACATGTGTTCGCCATTCGCTGGATATGGCTCTGCACTGACCATACAAAACAAATTAGCAATAATTAACTATCTTTGCGGTGAACTGTTAGCGTCTCGAATGAACGCAGTGAACCAAACTGTTGACAAACCGACCACTAATGGCACGATGAGTATAACGATGAATGAGAGCGAAACCGGCAAAGATCTGAAATCGGTTCTAATTAGTCTCGGAATGGGTAAACCGCCACCAAATATCACTTCTCAGCTGTTGTTCGCGAAGTTAATTAAAAAAGTTAAGGATTATTTGGTGGAAAGGAAATTGTCTGTCGAACAGATTGAGGACAGTTTACTATTGCCGAATGGACTCAGTTTGTCGCCAAATCAGTGGAAAACTTTGCTACAAATTAATAATCAATTTTATAATGACTATAAAGTTCGGCGGAATATGTTACTGACGAGATGTGACTGCACTGTGAGCTCATTTAAGTGGAAGTCATCCAAGTCTGACGATAAGAGTAAGTCGAATACGAATACCGATCTCGACAAACAGTTGGACAACGCTTACAGTACAGAACGATACAAATTGAATACTGAACCGAATGTAACGATTAGTGACGCATTGGCTGCGAGAGATTCTGATTGCGATTTATTGCTTAATAGTCGTATAAGCGTTTCTCACATTCCCTGTATCGTTAAACTGACTGGAATGGCCAATAAGGGCGCTCAACAACAATTAGTTCAACAAGATCTGCATAAGTTCCTTATTGGTACAGTTCCCGATCGCGGCGGTCGACCCGACGAACAGCCGCCACCACCTAAAGAAAGCTTCAATCAACAGCAACATCAAAGGGATAATCCTCAACAACGCGGTCGCGGCGGACGCGGAAATTTTGCGAGCGGTGGTCGAGGAGCTGGAAATGTGAGCACAAATCAGCAGCAAAGAGTTCAGGGCACGGGTTGGGCTCAAAATAGTGGTTCTGATAGGTATTCATCGAATCAATCTCAAGAAAGCGGTTATTCGTCGAAAGGAGTACATCGTGACCAGCAGTACGATAATTATCAGTCAACTGCTGGTCAGCATAATTATCAAAGCGGACAACAACAGCAACGATATAACGACAATTATCATCAAACTGGGCATCAAAAATACGGTGACAGTTATCAGAGCGGACAACAAAGATTTGGTGATAATTACTCGTCTGGTCAGCAGAGGTACGGTTCGGCGCAACACTCATACCAACACGATAGTGGACAACAACACTATAGAGCACCACAACAGTTTTCGTCGTCATATCAGATGGATTACCAGCAGTCAAACGATAGACGCGGCTATAACTATAGCGACAATTACGGCAATCCGAGCACTAACACCAACACCAACGCCGGTGACAATTACCAGCAGCAGTCATACTATGGTGACACGACGTACTATAACCAACGCGATCGCAACTATAATCGCGGTAATCGTCGTGGAACTCGTCGTTAAATACATATTTTAACGATTTATTTTGTTTGGGTTTTTCTAAATTATTAAAAACTTGCTTAATTCACACGCATTAATCTCAGCTTTTCGGTTATATTTGTATTGAACCTTAAAATTAAAAACTCAATAAAGCTTTTAATTTATTATTTAATAAAATAAAAAGAATATCTGTGATAATACTCAAGTGATACAATGTTTTATATAATAATTGTGTACAACCAATATGACAATACATAGAAAATATCTGAAATGTTGTTACAAAACATACTATAATATAATATAAGCCATTTTTACAAAAATGATGAATACTTTACTGCATTT
This sequence comes from Phthiracarus crinitus, assembly GCA_034698025.1. Classification (NCBI taxonomy): domain Eukaryota; kingdom Metazoa; phylum Arthropoda; class Arachnida; order Sarcoptiformes; family Phthiracaridae; genus Phthiracarus; species Phthiracarus crinitus. Next base: position 9,227 of record JAQGAW010000027.1, read on the forward strand.
GATTATATACCGCACTACTAGTAGTACGCGTACAGTACATCTCAAATAAACATATAGTCGTATAGTATTTTAAATAAGCCTATAATAATTATTCGTTAAACTAATTGTTTAGTATATCATCCACTCGTATATATGAGTTGAATTATAAAACTTAATTTTTATTTGTATTCAAAGTAATAAAAAAGCATTTCCTAACGTCAGAGACTTATTTAAAATTGCGAGTTATAAATATAAGGCAATAAGCCTTTAGATATCGGGATCAATGGGATTAGAGTGCGCTTTCACATAATATATGGCACCAGTTCCTCGTCTTTTATCTGAGCACCATTTGAGAACTTGATCTCGTTTAATGAAAAGCACAAATAACAGGCCGATTGAAAATAACACAAATGACGCGAAAACGATAACGAATAAGCGCATCATTTTGACCTCGCGATATATTTCGCTGTGTTCGCATATTAATTCTTCGTGATCTATTGTGCTTATTTCATGTCCTCTAAGTCTGCTCGGATACGCGCATCTGTAACGACAATAATTAATTCACATCTTTAATTCATTTTTTAAGCGCTGTTTTGTAAACTTAATAAAATTTAATTTGGATTTTTTACAATTCACAACATTAAGAATGACGGCTAAACTATAATTAGTTTCGATATTTTTTGTTAGTGACGCCACAACATAATTATTTTTTCAGATTTAATTTGTTTTATTATTTTTATTATAAATGTATAGATTTACTGTAAGCTATTAAACTGGTGATTATTATGTTAATAGAGCTCTATAGGAATTTTTATATTTTTTAAAACTCATTTTTTAAAATTTTAAATAATTAATTGCATGGCAAAGAAGAAAACTGGAAAAATATTATTAAGCTTATATTTAACCAATTAATCAAAATTGTAAATTTTTAAATATTTTTTAATATGAAAAAATGCATACATATTCTGAAAAGGAAATCTCATATTATAAGAAAAATAATTATCAAAATACTATCCAGTACTTGAAAAAACATATGCTAAATATATGCAAATATGTTTTTAGCTAAATTTGATCAATTTCTCTAAAATCAAGTGTAATAAGGTTTATCTAACATAAACTGATTCGAAACTTATTTGATTTTGGAAGCAATTTTCATATTTATAAGTTAATATTTTTCTAGACACAGACTAGACTTCTCACGCGTTTATTCCAATGTTAAAGTATTAATAAGATAAAATAATCTAACAGTAAATAGTATAAAAAATTACAAAATGAAACACTAATCAAGATCTATCAGTTAAAGCTCATTCAAAATGATACCTTTTTTCGACGATAATTTTCTCAACACATACAATAAGTTAAACTGTTTTTTTTTCATTTTTTATAAAGGATACGGAAAATTAAATAATAAAAGTTGGTTTGCTCTTTCTATTTGGTATAATAGAAACACAAAATTGAAGAATGAATTGAGCAAACATTTAAAATTTTGGGAAAACGAATTGCAAGAAAATAAATATAAGTATTCATCAATTACTTTCTTCACAAGATTTCAATTTGTGTTTCCATACGCAATATGAATGTGTTTTGATTATTGAGTTACATCTTAAAACTGATTTAAATAATTTGTAACAATTTGTCTGATAATCAATTCTAATATTTTATCATAAAGTGGCTGATAATAACAAAGTTTTTGATCAATACATGACTGACTGTGTTCTGAATATTCTTCGAAAGTTGGCATCGCTATCACGAATGCAGTGAAAGTTTATATAAATTAATTAAAGCTCGGCAAACAAGTGCTTTAAATTATTCTTAGATAATTTATTTTAATTATTTTACCAAAAACCGTTAAATAGAATTGCATTGAGACTTAGATTTGAAAAGCGCACAGACGTATAAAATAACGGTGTCGTTAAGTTTAATTAGTTTTAAAAATACGCGTAATATATGCAGATTTCGATTAACAAGTAAAAAGTTCTTACATGATTCCAACGCCGAGCTCAGGTCTTAAGTGGCAATGTTTGAGCCATTGTATGTTGCAGTCACACATCCACGGGTTTTCGCGCAAATCAATAGTCGTAATGTTACCTATGATAATATTAATCAAAGTAAAGATCAACGATTTTAATTAAGTTAATTAATTTTCGTTACTAACACCAGGGCAACGTATGTTCAGGCAGCGAAGACAGTCGATTAGCGCTCAAATCAATTTCTCGGAGCGAAAGCCAACTCCTATTGTACATTCCAGTGAATGCGTATTTATCCAAATACGAGAGATGAGGATTGTTTGAAATGGAAATCTTTTTCGCGTTAACCAAATACGAGAACGTTTTCTCTTTAACTTCAGTCAACTCTTTCATATTATCCAAATAAAGTTCCTGTAAAGTACTCATCTTAACGAATGAGTGTTCGTCAACGAATTTGATTGAATTACCGCTTAATTTTAATATCTCTAATTTACGTGCACTTCTCAGAGCTCTGGTCGGAACCATCATTAGTTCGTTGTCCGACAAATCAAGTTCTATTAACTCGTTTAGAGTATGAAATAAGCCGTCTTTGAGCGCAAATGCGTCGATACCCGACAGATCCAACATTTTTAATTGACTTAAATGATAGAATAGCTCTTCGTTCAGAACTCTTAATGGATTATGACTTAACCGTAATTCTTGCAAATATGTTGATTTCGAGAATAAGTCATTCGGCAATTGTTGTATTCTATTGTAGCTTATGTTAAGTTTTTGTAAGTTTGGCTGCGAATCAAATAAGTTGACTGGTATTGCGTCCAATTGGTTGTGACTCAAGTCGATTCCCAACAAATTCGGTAAATGTTCGAAAGCTGACGGCTCTATCACTTCGATGTTATTCGTTGCCAAATCCAGATATTCCAGATCACTATTACTTTCCATTACATCGATTCTCTGAATGTCATTCATACTCAAATCCATTATGTAAGTGTTTTTCGGCCATTTCGTTGCCGGCGGAACATCTGTCAGCTTTTCGCGCGTACAGTCCACGCGTGTTTCCGCTCGCGTCGGCGAAACTTTAGTACACGTACACCTGTCGGGACATGGCGTGATATTTTCGCTTAAAACGTAATGCGTAATCGATACTAATAGCACAAAATACGGTACACTTAGGAAAGCACGCATTTTTCAATCGTACTAATAATAAATTGAGTGTTCAGTGTGTTCGCGATAAACTAATTTAACTTCAATTTATACGTAGTTTTATTTTATTTTATTTATTTTGAATAAAGCGTGAATAATCTCGAGAACAGTTAAATATCCATAAGGGACTACTCCTTAAAATTGAACAATATTTCCGTTGGAAATTGCAAATCATCAAAGTAATAGTTGTTATGCGTTTCAGATACCGTTATCAGACTCTCTTATAGCTTATAAATTTTCTGTAATAATCAGTCGCTAATAAATTCCTATTATATGCGCTTATTTTTGTTTAACCTTATTTATCAGCTAAAATATATATAATATATTGTATAGTAAAGTGCTTTTTAAAGATAAGAATATAGAATATAATAGTTTCTAAGGTAGCAAATGATAAAAACGAATTTTTCGTGAAATTGTCATTTAAGCTGTCATAGGAAATTTGTCATATATTTTTCATTACCATTAACTCTTTGTTTTCTTGTTTTTATCAATAGATTTTCAAACATATAATACTTTAACTTTTAATTATTAAATTTGGTCTTTGATACAAACAGTATAAAAATGAATGAAAAACTTACATTTTATGACTATTTGTAAGCAAAACGTCATCTATTATAGCTAATTCCGAGAGACACTGAATTTTCAATATCATTAATAAGGACAACAAAATTCGGGATCCCCCGAATCCCGATTGTTGTTATAATCCTTCGGGGGCATCTATAAAAGCTGTTTATATGAAGAATTAAGCAATTTGAACGATATTTATTTTGCCCGAATCCCCCGAATTTAGTCATTTTGCCCGATTCCCCCGAATTTTCACTTTTGGCCCGAATTGCCCCGAATCAATTAACTTTTTTTCTAAAATATCATTAATTTTGTTAAAATTTACCATATAAAGACAAAATTTAAAAATTAAATTTAATGTGATTTTGTCAAAATTTAAAATATAATATTAAGTTTTGATGAATTTTTAAATGAGATTGTTTAAAACATAAAAAAACAAATTTTTCTAAAATTTTTTAAAATTTTTTTTGAAAAATCTTCAATTTTGTTGAATATATTTTTAAAAATATACAATAAAACATAGCCCGAATTTTCCCCGAAAAACCCCTTTTTGACGCCCGAATCCCTCCCGAATTTGGTAGATATTTTGCCCGAATTTGGTTGTCCTTAATCATTAATCACTGTAATTATTCCAATGTAAATAAAATAGCAGTTTTATTACTTTTACAACCAGTTTACTGTATAAATAATTACATGCGTTTAAACTAGTGTTTCTGTTTTTTATTGAATATTTTTTGAATTAGTAATACAACTACAAATTAGCTCACTTTTTTTTATGAAAGTCTAGCTTATGGATTTGGCCATGTTTTCTGTGCTTCAACTCATCGGTCCTAAAGTTCGCATTGAGTTTCTTGCACTATAAGCTTGAAAACTAAAAATTTGTATTAATGCTGTAATTTATATGGAAATAACAAATAAGCCACATATGAATGCCTCAGTCATTTTGTTTTGATTTAATGGAATTGTAAACAAAAAATAAACTTATAAAAATTAATATTTATTTAATTAAACCACATTTTTTCTTAATAATTAATTAATTGAAACGGTTAATAATACCACACGTATGTTTGAATAGAATGTGGCGGAACAGTTGTCTTTAAAGTTGGAGTATTTATCAAATCAGGGTCAACAATGGTTAACGGTATCGTGTCATTCAATCTATTGAGTGCTATAAGAATAGTGGCGTTTTGGGCGTTTTGAAACACAACTGTTTCTAGCATTTTAGTTCCTTCGTCTTTCGTATCGATTCTTTCCGAGTCTGGCGGTAGAAATTTTGAAAAATGTGCCAAAGCATAGAATATGGGTTGCTTGTAGTATTCGTGTCCAGTTTTATTTATAATGATAGGCGCATCGACATAATTTTCAGCCCAATTTGGTCCACCCGTAACATCGAGTGCCAAATTCCAATCAATCCAACCGCTCGTAAAATGTTGCAAATCCTTCAAACAATATTTTGTTTTTTAATTAAAATTAAATAAAATATAATTAATTAAAATAATTTAAATCTATAATTTAGAAATTGGTTATTAATAGGAAATAAGTAAATAGCAGTAATTCTTCTGATTTTATGTGAAATTTTCTATTTTAAAAATACCTCCATTATTAATAATCTTAATTCTAAAAAACTGCATAATAATTTCCACGAAAATCAAAAATATATAGGAATTATTTTAAAACCAGTTTTTAGTAAATATTGTTTTATGGTAAAAAAGAATCAGTAGTGTTTTAATTCGGATAATAGTCCTGAAAATGTGTGGACATTGCGATGTAAAAAATGAATAATAAAGTAAAATTTAAATAACTTTCGTAAGCTTAAAATAGAATAGGATATCAAAATTTATATCGTGCGCTACGGTTTAAATCTTAAAAATATGGATATTTGTTTACAGTAATGATATCGTAAGCATAAGACTCAGCTCTGTTCCAGTTTCCAAGCGATACTTTCTCCGTTTCCAATCCGCTTCCTTCGCACGCTTCAGTTGATAATAGAAAATAATCTGGAAATTTAGTATGAACTTTATCCAATTCAGTGGGTGGTGAAACAGAATTCAAATACCAATGAAATGCGATGCCCGATACATATTTAGCGGTAGCGTTATCTCCCAGAATCGCATTTGACCATGAATTTAGGAATGGTCTTTGATCGTCAATTATCATAATCTTTGCTGCGTTATATCCCGCTAACTCTAGAGTTGGTCCGAGATCTTTGTATATGAAATCGCGTTCTAATGATGAATTGAATCCCATGCTATTAAATGTAAATCCTTTCAGCTCTCCATCAAACGGTTCATTTTGAACAGTAATTCCCCACAAGCCTAACCCATTGATTTGGTAAGCGTCAAGAAATCTAAACAAATATACATTAAGTGATCGTAGCTTTTAATCATACTAACACTACAGAAAAATTTTGGTTTTATGTAAATAAAGCATATGATAAATCTATATAGTATTTTTGAAAGTGTTATCAACAGAACCTTTACTTTTTCTGAAATCCGACTTTTTATGCTTAATTAAAACTTTCGGAATTCAAAATATATGAGTTAATTAACTAATTACAACAAATTTAAACCACATTAAGTTTCCGAAAACTCCGAAATAATGACCAATTCAAAAAGTTCCTCAATTTTCCAAGTTTCTCAGAAAAATAGACTTTATTGAAAAAGTGTCACATAAATTTGAATAGTTTTTGGAAGTTTTTAATCCTATTTGGGAAAATTTTTTAAATTTTTTTATTTGAAAATTTTGTTTTAAGGCAAATATTGTGGGCTAAATCGAATGAGTTAAACGCTTCAAAATTACAAATAGTTTCAAAAAGTAAATCTCATTCTGTAAAAGTATGAAAAAAGATATTTTAAATTGCATTTACTTAAAATTTCCAGAAAATGTCCGAAAACTTCCGAAAACTTGTCCGAAAATAGACAATTTTTGTCCGAATTTCCGACTGAAAATTTAAGGTTTTAGTTCCGAAAAAGTAGAGGCTCTGGTTATAAATTACTTTAACCATTATATGACTCACTTTACGAAATAATTAGCCCATGCTTTGTAGTATTCACCTCCAGGTTCACCCTTCAGTCTTCCTTTGCCCGCGAGATCATTATTAGTCTTCATCCACGCCGGAGCACTCCATGGACTACCAAACAGTTTTATGTCATGAGAACTTTTATTCAAAGCTAATTTTATCAGTGGTATCTGACCAGAAAAATTTATTCATTCGGTAATTTAACTCATAAATCGTTAATTATTTTACTTTGTATTCGATGTCTTCAATAGTGAGAGCAAATTTTTCCAATTTCAAGTCACCATCATTATCATCATATGTGTACTTTCTAGTGGAAAAGTCGCAGCCAGCCATTGGTATTCTTCCCATTGAATATGCTAAACCATTGTCTGAATAATAATCGCTTACAATCTGTTGAGCAATAGGCAACCCTAAGCTTAGTATATTAATGGCAGCCGCATCGGTAAACGCACCGCCGAAGCCTATTATTTTCTGATACTTCAAGTCACGATTAAGCGTTATTACTTTGCCACCATTTGCGCTATCATTCACGCTTTTTGTGTCAAATTTTAGAGTGTGTTTCTTAAATCTGTCTCCAAATTTATTGCTTTCGAATACTGTCACTATTCCTGCATCCGTTTTAATTAATGGATCAAAATTATCGCAATATGACGCGTTGCACACACAAACTGTTCCTCCCTTTCCATAATCTCGTGGCGAACACTGGTTTCTAGACGTAACTGCAAAAAATCAAGTCTTTCGTGAAATCTGTGGAATACTTTAACGGTAATGATATATATATATAATTATGAGTTATTTAAATAAATTGATTCAATCATTCGGATGTTCGCTATTATTTATATAACAGGCAAATAAAACCAAGTAATAAATCAATTAAATCAAGCTTTAATAATTTTTTTTTCATAAAAAATAAAATTTTCAATTACGTGAAAGTAAAATGAATAATTAAATTTACATAACGGATGATTACTAATGATTAATGAAGTTTGATGTTTGAATGTTTTATATACTGTAAGTTACAACTATTTTAATTGAATATTTTCGGTCATAAATGTTTTAATTGTGTTTCGGTTAAAACAAGGTAAATATATATTTAGAAACACTTACTTTCAATAATGTTTACTGAAATCACAATCAATATGAGTGTGGCATACATGTCCTTCAATTGATTGATTAAAGTACTTTACTCAGTCTTATATACTGTATGAGTGAATGTTTTTATCATTATCTTTATTAGTTCAAACTCTATTTCCTAAAATATTAGTGATGGAATGTTTACTTAATATTTTAAAGGGTTTTGGTTTTTGAATAGATATTAACTAATGTTGATATCGTTTCATGATTGATAATTTGCCCAATATTTTAAAGTTCCATGAGTTGGGGAAAAAATTTGTGAAAGAAAACTTTTTAAAAGAATAAGTTTGGGTGAAAGGGATTTGTGGCATATTTTAGAAACATTTAAATTTTTATAATAATAGAAATATTGATTTGATTTTTCCATATAACTATGATTTATTTTAATACAATTGTGTTTTCCAATAATATTTTCCTTAAATTGGACCCAAATTACTTTGCATTTTAAGTTATTGTTTCCATTAGAGTGAACAATGAATTTCTTCCCTGTCTTTCGATAATAATATTGTCTGTAATTAACATGGTTAATGCTTTTATCTAAATCAAAACTTCTCTTACGAGATAATGTAAACCAAAATATTATGATTAATATTTTTAAAATAAACTCTAGAAAAAAATTATATCTTATCTTTATTAAATAAAATTAAATGTTACTTTATTTAAATGAGAAATACAGTTAAATGAACTTTTAAGCGAAGATATTTTGAAAGTGTTTGGTTTCAATTATTTTTTCAGAAAAATAGCCATTTGAACCATTAATAAATTTTTAATTGAAATTTTAAATATGTTGAACATATTAATCTAAAAAATATCTTAATAAATTAAGAAAACCATTGAAACCATCTTAAAATTGAAGATATCAATAATCATGGAATAATCTTTGATTATTGAGTAATTTAGAAAATTTCGCTAAAGTCTAATATTTAATGTGAAAATAAAGAAACTTTTGTTTACCACAAATGGTATTATAAATATCATTTATTACTCAACAATTTATGGCATTAAATCATTAAACCTGAAGCAATTACATTAACCGTTTGATCGGTCTAACAAGTCAAACACTATTTACAGCTAAAAAGTTATCAAATAAGACCTCATTGTGAATCTTATTTCTTTCTTTCTAAAAAACTTTTTATTTTCCAAACATGTAAATTTATTAACCTTTTATAATACTAATTTATAAGCATTGTTTTCAAATCAAAATATAATATAATCAAATCATATCAATTACAATAAATAATTTGTTAGTGTTTTTCCTTTGAAATTAAGAAAAAGTTTTAAAAAACACACGCTTTACGAATTTAATTGATAATTTATTTTACAGTATTGCTGTCATTTTATAATTCAAAATCAACTTTAATATCAAATCTTATCAAATATAAAAAACGTGAAAAAGTAATTTAATAATATATTTTGAGCTTTCAATTGAGTAACTAAATAAATGCTATACAATATACAGTATATATTAAAAATATAATTCAATAAAGCTTTCACAGTAAAGAACACATTCTCGTATAATACCGTAATGCGTAATATACTGTAATTAAATGGTAAATACAAATGTCATCATTTATAGCGAAATCATTAGCATTTAGAGAAAATAATTATCATTTAGCGGCGCAACCATTGGACCATTCGATCAATTCTAAACTTAATGATCACATGGAGTATGAGAGTTAAGTGTTCAGAGTTTGATTAATAATTAATTTCTATGGTTCTGCGCTGTGATCCCATTCCAAATCGACTCTCTCTTTATTAGCCACGACTTTACTATAATACACTTTTTCTTTACGTAACGGTATATAACGCCTAAGCTTTATGAGCCAACAATTGTGCATAAATAAGAACGCAATACCCGTCACCGATAGCGTGGCGATCATCATAAATATTAAAACCGAAACGAGAAACGTATCGCCATCTAAAAAGGATGCGCAAACGAAATCAGTGGCAGACAATGATTTGATTGCTTGACCAGAAATTCTGTTTGGTTTACTGCACTTTGTTTCGATCGTTAGCGCTTTAATGTCGTACTCGACCATCCATTTCAGATTACAGTCACATCTCCACGGATTTCCTTCGAACTCCACAGTACGTAATATATTCCAGTTCAACATTTCGCTGCTTAAATGCTGCAATGAATTAGACCGAAGAAATAGGCTTTCGATCGCAATCGTTTCACCGGTACTGTTATCCGTAAATGCTTTCGAATCGATTTGATTTAATTCAAAATTATATTCGCAATGAAATGTTTTTAAATTTTTTAAATCTTGGAATGCGTTCGCTTCAATGGTTTCCAGTTCTCGTATTCTGTTTAAATGCAGTTCAGTTAATTGAGTTAACTGTTGAAAGTGTTTGTATTGAACGGTTTTCAGTCGTGCAGCACTTATATCTAGAAATCGCAGAGATTGTGCTTTTTGTAGCGCACTGTTCGGAACTGTCATAAACATATTACCGCTGAGATACAAATACTTTAAGTTATAATTGTTTCGGAATAATTGCTCGGAAAGCTCTGTTACGCCCGTATTCTCAATGTTTAGTTTCTCTAATAATGGCAAAAACTCGAACGCGTCTGAACCTAAACCATTAGATCCAAACGGATTATTTCTCAGATATAACTCTTTAAGATTTTTGCACGGCTTAAACAGAGTGGAATCCCAGCTAACAATTCGGTTGTAACTCAAATCAAGTATTTCCAGACTATAGAGTCCATCAAAAGTGTTGTCTAAACTCCATATAGAGTTATGCGACAAAAGTAATTTGCGTAACGATTTGAGCGAAGAGAATACGGAATGCGCGATGTCTTCAATATTATTATTAGACGCGTCCAGTGTTGCCACATATCTGCCCTTAACTATAGTGTTTTGAAAAATGTATTTAATTAAGTTGTTTCGAAAGTTGACAGTTTCTATTTGATCGATAAACTCTACATATTTGCTCATATTTGTTAGCGCTCTATCAGAGCAATCCAAAGTGTTCGCTGATTTTTCTTCATCTCCTATAGTGTCTGTTGAGGTTGTGGTTGACGGACACTTACAACGATATGCTTTGTCAGCGCTGCACAATTCGTTGTATCCGTCATCCACTATGGGATCATCACTTCTCGCTAAACTAATTAACAAAACACTGCAGAGTAATGACAAACAAGTATTGTTGAGTCTCATGTTTGGTTTCGCGTTTGTTATTCACACCAATAATCTATAGTTAACGGGAAAAAACTTTCATCAAAAGTATTGCCAAACAATATTTATTTTGAGTAAATACCATTAAATATTGAAAAAAAGAAAAAATTTAAACGAATATATACAATAAAATAATGGAACTAATAAATACTAAATAATAATAAATCACTTGAAAACTACCATTATTTGGTTCTGTTGCGACAAACAATTAAAAAATGTCGACTCACTATTTATTTTCGAGAATGAAGTGCTTTTGTTTTGCCAACAATATAACACTTAAGGGTTTTGTAAAGATAAGTGATAACATAAATTTAGCTCATTTGTCAGTGTTATTGCACTTTGTCTTAAGCACTAAAAGATATATTGTGTTCTCTGTTTGCTTTTTCTTTCAGTTTTTTTTAACTTTTATCGAAATATGTTGCTTTTGTTTTGCCAAAGCGATGATCAAATTATTATTTAATAATTTTCAAACGCGTATAAACAAAAAGAAAACGATTCAATAAAATCTGAAATGACATTTGAATTATGTTAAAAACTAAAATTCGATGCGAAAATTTGCTTTACATTTAAAATGCAAAAATATGTTTTCAATTTCATATTTCATATTCCAGTTAAATAAAAAAATAAAGGAATAATTTTCTTTGCTTTACGAAACGAAATGTTCGCACTCAATATTTTTGCAAATGTTTGCAAATTTGATAAAGTTTTCGTACAGAAATGTACTTTCATAGACGTCGACATTGATTGACATTACCCATGAACCTAATCATGTTTTGCTAAATTATCATTTCGTATTATATGAAATGAAAGTCTGTTTACTAATTGTATATGTTTAGTGTATTCTCTTAAGGGAATCGTATGTATACAATAAAACAAGATATGCTATAACTATATTGAAATGGAAAAGTTGTGATGTATTTGTAGATATAGTTTATCGAATTAAAAATCAACAAACTGTGCCACAATTACAGAGAACTTATAATTTGTTGTAGTGTTTTATGAACCGTGTGTTAAACAATATGTTTATGCAGAATACATTGTTTCAGTTTATGAATCCAAATAAATGATAGAGTATTCGTATTAAGAATATTTTTATAATAAAATTGATTTTACTGATTTTTGGTTAATCGCACGACTCATCGATTATTCATCATTAAAATTAACAATTTATGAAATCAGAACGAATTACAGAAAATTAATTTTTTGTACACATATTACGCATTCATTATTCTCTGAAATCATTTTAATTGCTTTCATTTCAATTTGTATTCTGTTTAAAGTTAAATATGTGAACGAATATTTATAATAAGATTTTTAAAAAACGTTTATTCATTTTTTTGGAAGTTTTCAAACTCGAGAAAATGCAAATTTACCAGTTGTGACACAATCGTGATCTATAAAACTATAAGTGTAATGTAAATTTTCCAAAATAGATATTGACATTAGAACTAAAGTTTTTATAGTTTGCTGTGTTATCCTCAAACACATCGATCTATGATTTTGTTATCTATCAATAAACTTTATAATCAAATAAAAAAACCTCTCCTCTTAAACTAATATATAATAAATGAAGATTTTTTAAATTAATTTATTTGATTCAAGTGTGTCCCGAGCGCTCAACAGATCATGAAAAACGAAATCTATGTTTGTTTTTATATGTGATTTTTAATCGATAAAACAATATAATCTCAATTTGTTATAAAATTTTAAAATTTGTAACTAAGAATTATTTTATTTCAAAATAAATGTTTCTATTTAATGAGTTTCGAGCGAATTTTTCATTAATTTTTGATGAATTTGAATAATATTTTGAAGTATACTCTAATGTTGGTAACGGTTTGAGTTTCTGTAAACCGAACCATTTTGGGTAATGAAAAATTTAAAATAAAGCTGTTCCTCGGGTCGGTTAATCGGGTAGGATTTCTTATCGTGTTGGATCGGTTTGTTTTTTAGTTCTTTCTTCTATTATGTTAAATCGAAATCATTTTACACGAACCCGACAATAAACCGATAACCCAACAAACGAGTTTATTTGACAAAAATTGGATTTTTTTTCCTAAAATTTATAATAAAAAAATAATATTGTACACAATTTCAACAATTTATTCTTAAATAAAACGTTAAATTTGATTGAAATGGCAGAATTAAATGAATATTTTGTGCATCTTTAATATTTATAATTAAATTATGGATTATATTTTAGGATATCTACTCAGTAAACATTTTTATATCCGTTTATCGGTTTTACGGTTAACTCGGTTCGGTTCGCGTAGCTAAGGTTGCAAGACCTTAACTCTCGGGTCAGTTCGATTAAAATCTTTGTTTTGTCGGTTTGTCTCGGGTACCAATTTTACTACCCGTAAACAGCTTCAATTTGAAACGAACACCGAAAAACCACGGTTTTCTTATGTACATTATTAAAAATCAAAATGTAAACCACAATTAAAGCGATGTATTATTAATGGTGATTAATGCGTAAAAGGTATCAATAACTGGAAGCACTTATTGGTTATACTTTCGGATAGAGATGAAAATTTAGGCAGACTAACCTTAGGCTTAGGCTCAGCCTACAACCTAAGCCTAAGCCTACATTTTTTCATAGTCTTAGGCACAAGACTAAGCCTACAGCCTATCATTTTTTCATAAGCCTAACCATACAGACTAAACGAAAAATAGACAGATTAACCTGTATTACGTAATATTTTCAAAATCGTAAAGCATAGTAAAATAATATATTGTATGAATAATCTATATGTAGTATCGCCTCGTATGTCAATAATTGGTCCCAAAGTACTTTAGGTATAAATGCACCGGAATTTTAGTTTCATCGAAAGCTGTTTAAAATCATCCAAAAAAATCTGAAAATGTTTATATCCGTCTTCCTGTGATCGCGCGAGTATGGTGTTCAGTGCCTTCAATAGAATGAGTGTAGTATTGGTCAGTAAGAATTTGAATAATTTCGGTGACTTTGAATCGCATGCAGATATCTTAACAAGAAATTTAAACATTGTTGAAGACAATCATAGCTGAAGAGGCCATATAAAATTCATACTAAAATTCGTTAGTAAAGACAAAAGTTGAGGAAGAATGCCCCGAAGAACCACGTGATACTACAAGAATAGACCACATTGTTCACGAGATTGAACATAATGCTTATTATAGACAATGAATACTGTTAAGCAAAACGATAGTAATCAAGCATTGAAAATACTTTAATGATAAGTTAACGTTAGTTCTACAAACATGTTTGAAAAAAAATTTAACGTAAGGTATAATGACTAAATTTTATCCATTCGGTAAAGTAAAGCATTTATTAATCTATGTTCTAGAAACTTAGGGTCACATACACCACACAAGTACTTATGTTTATGATTTAAGAATAAAAAGTCGTTATGCAGTTTAATAATAAATAAAGCATTTCAATCAACAAATTAGTTAATTATTTATCTAATAGTATATTTAAAGAAGTTAGTGCTTTATAAAACCCGTGATTTTTATATAAATCTAGCGGATTCGTGCAGACACTCGTAAGATAAATATGTTTCTTAAATTAATAAAAATATATTGTAGTAGTTTTGATCTTTTTATAATTTTTTTAATCAAATATTTAAATCCGAGTCAGTTAAAGAGAGATTCTTACTAAAGCTTTTTCTTCAATAAGTTCTTCAAAATCCAAGTTATCACTGGCTTTAAACTCATCACCAATATTCTTACACAAATAACAAAATATATTCAATATCTATTCTAAACTTTTACATTTAAAAATACTGTATTATGAAAAACTGTATGTTCATCGTCATTACATAATAGACACAATTAAAAGTAATCATCTTGTCTGTCAAGTTTAAATAAATAAATATACTATTCATTCCCATTCTGCGTAATTATATTTTTTGTGTCTATAAACTTACTCGCGCTGTTTTTATTACCATAAATTCCTGTTGTTATAAAGCCCGCAGCTAATAAAAGGTATAAAACGAAGCAAATTTTAACAGATTGTCCACAAAAGGTATAAAGTAATGTTTATTAAATGAGCGTTGTTTTTATATTAAATGTTATATAATTATATATAATAATATGGGATAATATTCTAATATTATAAAAATTATAAAATTTATATTGATATAATATGATTCGTTAAAAAATGTTGATTATATTGATTAACATAAATGGATATTAGTTTAATAATCGTAAATATCATTATTTATTTAATGATTATTTCAAGAGTAAATTCTTATGTGATTAAAATAATAAATGATTAAATATGTCTTAACAGTCATTAATTCAGATTTCTTACATGAATGAAATCTTTGTTATGTTTGGTCCATATTTGAAGTTCAGATGAACATCTCTGATGAGTTCATATATTCCGTTGAAGATGATTAGCCAGTATATCGATCCAAACATCCATTTGAATGTAGTCATGTCTTCGTTAGATATGTTTCCGTATATCCATATCTTCTCTGTACGTGTTGTTGTCTGCGTCTGACCTGTGGTACAATTTGTTGTTGATTTCCATTTTCTAATTGAAAGAAGACATTTCTTAGTTGATGGTCCATTTGGATGTCATTCAGTTGTTGTCGTAGTTGTTGTATTTCCTCCTCGAGTTCATTATTATTAAGAGTTAAGATATTTCTTTATTTTTTAACTTTATCCATCATTACCACACACGACTTATAGCCCTCACTTCGTGTACACAAATAATGTATAGTAAAAATATGAATTTTTTCACATCATTTATTGATTCTTATTATGAAGATTTTTCAGATATTATATTAGATAATTTGGACGCATTTGAAATTGAATCAAATAAAAATTATGACAGATTTAAATGAATTAAAATTGTTATTAAGATTTCTTCAAAAATATAAAATTAAAATTCTGAAAATTTTATTAGATAGTCCGCACCTCTTTATTTTTAAAAAATTTATAATCTTTTAATTGTCTGCGGACTATCCGTAAGAATTTAGCTTATATAATATTTCTTCATTTTTATAATAAATTATTTTTATAGGCTATTATTTTTGCAAAAATCTAAGACTAAAAATTACAGTAAATTAAAAACTTTCACATATTGTTTAAACCTTTAAATTTATCATTTGATGAGAATTTTTTAGTAAGAGTTAATGCTAAAGAGTAGTTTATGTCATAAAAATAAAATAAATTAAAATGATGTTAGTTTTACTTTGCTTTTATTTATAGCTCATATTTAGTTTTACAATTAAAAATGTATGCCAATTTTTTCTGAAATTTAATTAACTTTTGAACATCACTGTTGTGTGCATATCCCTAAACGTCATTTTCATAAACAGGCTTTTGATAAATAATAAATTTTATACAGTATTCCATGTACAGGGTATGCATAGGGTTTGCACGTTTGTCCGGAATAAAGCTTACGAGTTATTCAAAAGTAATTAATTTAATTAAATCGTTAATTTTAGTGAAAAGAGTAGACATTTAAGTTAACATTTTTGTTGAGCTATAAATTCAATAAAATGTATTAATGAAAAACTAATAATATGTTTCATACAGTATTCAAATATTGCATTATTAGTGTTCATAGAAATGGCATAAATCATTAAGTATTTTCAAAGTATTTCTCAAACTAGTTATTCAGATTTTATTAATAGTGGCGTCCATATAGTTTCGGTTACTACAAAAGATTTATGTATAAAAAGCTTCATTTTCAAAATATTTCTACCGTCCAAAGGAAATCTATGGAACGCACAAATTTTAAAAGTATAGAAAATTAATAGTGTATTTTAAAACAATTTTTTCGATGCCAAAAATTTGGAATCTGTTGAAATTTGGTCCAAAATACCAGCAATTTGACAGACTTAGATAAATTATATTATTTATTATATTTGACTCTCTAATAATTAGAATTTATTTACAAAGTATTTATTACTGAGTTTTTGGTAAGTTCTAAAATCCTAAATTGGTTATCGTAAAAATAGCAACAAATCGTTAGATTTAAACTTAAAATTTAAACAACTATTCAATTTGGTAATTGTAATCGAAGTATTTCCATACATCGTAGATATTTATATTTTAAACTGGAAATTGACAAATGATTTTATTTCTATTTTTTATGCGCAATTTTTTGCGACACGTTTTGGTATTTAAGATCAGCAAAGGTTTATTCAAACGAATGCTTTAACATTAAACTGATATCAAATTGTTGTTGACTCTGCATTTGTGTGCACAGATTATGAATAATTTATAAGTTATACAAATTAGTAAACACCAAAATGAAAAATATACAAACGTATTACATTTTAATGTATTATAAACCGAAGTAACCTTTTGGAGAACACCTCTAAACACACATAGCATTAAGCAAAAAATTTGTATAATTCAATTCTAAAAATAAAAGATTTACGATATATTTAACAATTTTGTCAAACAGTATTTTCCAATGAAAACAGTTGATATAATACTTTTTTTTCTCGTTTTAATACGTTACATATTTTTTCAATTTCGATTAAAATACAAAAGCCTCTTATGGCGCTTTAATCTTTAAATTGAATGCTTACAAAAATAATACATCTCTGAGTTCGTCAGCTCTGTTGGCGACAATTGCATGCACACTCACTCATTCATTCAAATTCTAATTTACAATAATATTGCTAAACTCTAATTTATTTTTACATCTCCTGCGTTGAAATCATAGAAATCAATTATAAAACTTTTTGAGTCTAAAGAAGTTTTTTTTTCAAATTTCAAGCTTTAGTGATAAAAATCCACGAATGATTCAGTTATTTTTTTTAAAAAAACCTCATATGAAAATTATATATTCATAGCTAATACAAACCGATTTCAGGTTGATTTTAAGTTAAAATTAAAATTCAAAAACCCACACGTTTAGTCTATACCATGTCATATGTTTACTCAACGATCGTTTTAGTACATAAAACTTTTCAATGCGCTTAACCGTATATGTAAAATATATATAAAAACAAATTGACTATACTGTACATAACATGCACATTATTACACTGTAATAATATGTGTGCTTATTTTGGGAAATCATAATTTAATATTTCGGAATATACTCATTTCTCTATCTGCAAACCACTTTTATATTATTGATAATGTTTTTGAATATGCGTGCAGCCGTAAAATATGTTGGGTAAAACTTTATGAGAAATATGAAAATACGTTTCAGTGTTGGGTTCATATTTATTAAACTGTATCTAGAAATATGATTTATTTCGAATGTATAATTTAATTTAGTTAAAAGTTTAATAATAAAGTTCTTTTAATTTATTTTTTTAGAGATATTCAGATAAAAATTTAAAATATGAAAATATAAATGAAAGTTTTTTGGCTATAAAAATAGATGAATTATAATTTAAATCATCGTTTTGTTTATCCACCAAAATTCAAAAAATTGACAAATTGACGAATTTTGATTTCTTAATAATTTATTTCTACACATTTTAGTTTCTCTATATGTAATTTAACTTTTTATTAACTTTCTAAAATTAATCAGTTAAGTAATAAACATTGTATTGAGTGACAACGTTTGATTCCCATTTTCAAAAATAATTTCAATTTTAGAATAAAACAACCAGAACGTAAAACATGAAAATCAATTATTAACATTCACAGGTTTTTATTGACCGCAGGACATCAAATATAATATATTTTTATGTCGTTTTCATTGTCAATTCTCATACTCAAGTGTTTTAAAAAGTCACACACTTTAGGGAAAGTGTATACGAGTCTCGAATGATAACTATTTCAAAGCCAGTCGCCTTAAACTCAAGAAATAAGTATTGAGCCAATTAACGTCATTTTAGATCATTAATCTGAAACACGCGTCAAATTCATAAATTTTATTTGATAGCGAGACTATAAAAACAAAACCTCGTAAGTCAAACAAAATAACCCGTAAGTAAAATGATACGAATAGAGAGTTGATAAAAATAAATTAAACGATTTTTGTATTCGCGAGTCTGATAAAAAAAATCAATTCATTCATAAACCGATTTCGGATAATAAAAGAATAGTTAATGCAGATATTAAACAAAAGCTAATTGATATTTCGAAACATACAATTGTATGAATAGAATGAACACATTTTATTGAAATAAAAACCCGTAGTCATCCATCATATTCACCATAACGTGATCTTTTACGATAGAGATCCTATTAAATATGAATTTATTGAATAAAGTTTAGCGTTCTGTTCAAAGTTAAGGCGAAATAAAAACTTTTTAAAAACTTATTATAATTGATCGCTATATATAAAAAATTGCGCTCAAGAAAAACGGAATAAAATGTCAAACATTATTTCGATTCAATTCCTTTCATTTACATTTCTCGAGCGTTTCTAATTAAAAATCAATAAATACATTAATATTAACTTTATATATATATGTATGTATGCGTAAGAAAAATTATCGATATTAATATCAAATATTAATCTTTTGGGCAACACTTTTAAATGAGCGGAGAATATTAATATACATTTTAATAAAAAAACTGGTATTATTTGCAGTGAAACGCCGTTATAATTATAGGCGACATTCAATCGGTATTACCATATATTGTTTCTGCACTGTAGTGAACCGAATGCGATGACTCACTAATGCCTAACAGAGATTTATATAAATAAATGATGAAACTTTTAAAGAATAAATCAATACATAGTATTAAAATTAAAGATAGAAAGTATATAAAAGCTTTCGAGTTTCGTTTGAAAACGATTACAGTATGGAAGATGGATGTGATTTCGACAAAAAATCAAAAAACTTAATGCATTGCGTATAATGTCACGAAACTAAGAGAATAGTATTAAGAATATACGATAACAAATGCAAATACAGTTGTATCTTGAGGCGGTTTTAATAAGCAAACGCTACTCATTACAGTGATGTGGCAAACGACCAAATTCTATAATTAATGCGAAATTCTGTGCAACTTATCTTTGGAGAGCTCTCAATGAAAGTTACATGAATGCTAAATATTGGCGTATATTATACATGCTATGCATTCAAGAGAAAGGTATTCATTTTGGCAAACAATGCATAAGTAGTGGAGAATGCATTTTTCGGTATTATTGTGCTGTAGTAGCGGTTCATTGCCATATATATGACGCAGAATTAGTAAAAATTTTTGAACAACCCTAAGGGGGAAATGAAAATATATTTCCTTACGAGTTAGCGTTATACGAGTGCTGTGAGAATTGGTTTCGCTTTTCATTAAAACAAATGAATAGAGAAAAGTAGAATGTATGGCACTCAGTGTATTTACTTGATCACGTTCTTAAACCATTAAAATCTGTATATATTTGTCTCTTTAGTCTAACTCTAACTCACCAAACGATAGTCAATTTGAAGCGATGCGTGGCGTATAAGTTATGTAATGTTAGAGAGACAGCGAAATAAGCGCATCGGATCATAGCATAGCACTCACGAGTACAGACTGTATATATCCATACGCTTTTATACCGCACATTATATTTAATATATTTGCTAAATCGGTACAACATATTGGACGATATGGCAAATGAACTTCAAAATGCAGAAAAGGTATGGCATATGATATGCACTCAAAATTCTTGGGCGACATCGATATGCATCATTTGATATTAAAGAGAGAGTAAGAGTAAGAGCGAGAGCGAGAGTGAGAGTGAGAGTGAGAGTGAGAGTGAGAGTGAGAGTGAGAGGGACTCAAACTGTAGTGAGATATTGATCGCTCGATCGTACACATGATCTGCTCTCAAACTTCTACTAATGTGTTATGATGTTAGGGTGTTATGGTTGGAAAATGTAGAATATATACGAATATTCTATACGAAACTGATAGGAACCCGTATGGAACTGTCACATGCAAATGGAAATGCATAATCTTCTACAGTATGAGCAGTTGTGAGGCACAGCTAACGAGTGCTTCATAATGTTCCATCAAATTCGAGTTAAAAGTCTAAATGGGGTCAAACCGTCACACAATGCAACGCAGCAGCTATTAGTGATACGGAATTGACGACATATACCAATGAAATGATGCACAAAAACAAGTCGATAGGAAAATACTAAACAAAAGCATTTGAAAGGTCATCGCAGCAAAAAAGACATCTAACATACGCTATGCGGGTCTGAATGAGGCAAAAACGCCCCAATAGTTCACACATCGATCCTATTTTCGGTGAGCGATCACTTGGTTGTGATGTGGTTCACGATAGAATCAATACTCATCAAAACGACACTATAAGTTATGACTTCATACCAGAAAAAAATAAATAAAACAACCATTATATGAGATAATATACGGTAAATGCTATAACATTACAACTGCTTTGTTACAGATATTACGGGTCAGTAATTAAGAATTATGATACTCAGACAGTCAATATTATTATAACATATAATTATAATTATTAATATTCAATCGCGTTATAACCGGATATATAAATGTTTGACTGTATGTGCATATGTGTAGAATTGTGAGCATTTATAGGGAGTATATGTGATATGACACACACACACTACTATTGAGATATTAAGGTAACGTGAAATATAGACATAATAACTCACATTAACTGTTATCAAATCTAAGTTACATTTACTTAGTTATATGATAACTGCCATTAATAGATAACTAGTAAATTGAAGCATAGCTGTAATAGCAGCCAATTGGATGTATAACATTCTCTCATGTGTTTTGGCACATATGTATGCATTAAGAGTTTTAACGCACACCAAACTGTACTTTTGTTGTTATACACCACTGAATGCGTTAATCTAAGCCACTGATTATTCTGTACAATTTCATGCAAACGAAACTGATGTGATTCGGCAGCTGACGGTTTCACACCTTTTTTCTGAATAGCATGCAACACAAGCTGTGCTCATATATGACAGTAAACGCTATGCATGTATGTGTGTATGTATGTATGGATGCATGCATTCGGTTCCGTTCCGAACATAACACAAAAACAGAAAAGTGATGAAAATTTTGTTTGGCAATATAAGTATTGAAACACTACTACTGGGATGGCATCAAACTTATTGTTTATATTGTTTAGTTTTTTGAATAAGTGCTGCTAACAAAATAAAATCATAGCAATCATACACGCTTTCAATCAATATTCAATCAAGTTTTTTTAGATTTGAGCTCAAATAATAGCCAAACGCAACACTGGATGAAGTAGTAGTGTTTGAATAAGCAATTTTATTGCGAATTCGTCACTTTTCAAATCGCGGTTGCAATCATTTGTCTAATTGACATGCAATCAATTACCTTTCACTAGCAATACATACATGCATTGCGACAAAGTAGCATTTCAGGCGCAATAAAAACCGCTATATTATTATATTGAACTGAACCGAACAGCAGCTGCAGTGTGTGTGTGTTGCTGTTGCTGTTGCGGTGTTTTGTACACTACAGTACTATGTGTTTGCTTTTACTATTAAGAATAGAATTGGAAGAAAAAGTGTAAGTGGAATGCATGGTGAGTTATTTGATAGCGGGTCGTCTTTTAACAGATCACGAATCGCATATAACTGCAATCAAAGTTGTAATTAGAGTTCTTTAATTAATTAAGACAAAGAGTTCAAAGCGTTTGCGATGAATTAAATGCACCGCTGGGGCAGAGTTGGGCGTACAGCAGTGAATACTGAATAGAGGATCCGCTGAATCGACTGTTCATAGCTGTTCATAGCATAGCATACAGTATAGCATATAGTATAGCATACATCGTTCATGGTATACAATGTATACATAGCATAGATAGCATAAAGTGTCGCATTTGTGCTGCAACCGCGTCACACCCTTTCCGCTATTTTACTTTGATTGATGATGCCTACAGGCAAGCTGTATGTGATGGAAACTTCAACTAAGCGGCTGTTAAAAAAATAACACTATCGAAACCCATCCTCTTTAATCATACTCTCTGTGCAGCAAAATATTGCGGTAATGGTATATAAGTTTATGGCACAACAGTATTATTATTGCATTCACACTGACGCTCATTTTCCGCTAATATTAATCAGTGAATTATATTCGTGGAAAAAAATCTAATGCTATACGAGATATGCATTTTATGAAATATAATAATAATATATGTGAAAGTTATAGCATAGACAGTGCCGGCACTACATTATGAGATTATGTCTTATAAATAAGATACTTATAAACATATGCGTTGCTTAATTAAACTCACAGTTAAGGCTGGCTGTGATAATAACTTATTGTTACTAACAAACTAGAATGAGATAAATGATTGCGTCGAACAATGCATACGCAATCCTATTTTTATATAATTCCAGTTAAAATAGAAAAGCGAAAAACACAACTAAATTCTTAAAGTTTTACTTTCGCTATATATCTTACAATATAAAGCATTGCAAAGCATTATTAAGAGCACACACACACACAAACAAAGCTTATGGTAAAAGTGGTTTTCCCTTCGGATGACCTAATGAGCACTCATTAAACAGTCGAAATTCGCTGCGATCATGTAACGTATATCTATCTAAACATTACATTAAATAATAGTATAGCTTCTTAAATATATTCACGTTTTTACTAAAATAATATTGCGGAATAAAAGTCACGCAAATTTTTTGAAAGACATACACTCTGTTTTTACCGTTCAGTGCGGTGTATGTGTGTATGTGTGTGTGCTATACATAAATAAATTTTATATATCTGCAGATACAGCGTTTCACTATGAAATGATCGATTAGTAGGTCTAGCAGTGTCTGTCTCTTATTGTAGCGCAGTTTTCTATGGCATCGCATAAATGTAGTGAAAATAAATGTATTTTTATTGTGACGTTTATTACAAAGACAATGCTATAGCTCTATATATCGCTATTAATATAATGCCTTCTGTGCATATATTTTCTCAATAATCTTTTCATTTAACTTTAGTTTTGCGGGTCAAACGATAAAAGCAATAAATTATACCAGTGTTTTATTTATATCTATATAGAATAAAAACACATTAATGCTCTTTATGTGATAGATCTTTAAACACATCATATCAACAAAATGATGGCCATTACTAATATTTTGATGGTTGCGATTAATTTTTCGCCAATCATTCCATTCTCGTTATTATTTATGAGCTTTTTATGCAAATCCCGTTCTCTCCTTGTTATCATATATAATAAATTGATATATCATACGCATATATAGTACATATACGCATATAAGATATATCTATGTGTATACTTATCGTGTTTTAATACTCTAACAGCTATTCCAACCTCAAAATATATTAGTCATCGTTTTGTTTAATTTTCATTTTTGGCTTTTACTTTTCCAAATTTTATTTTCATTCGCTAAATAACGCGCAATAAAGTTAAAAAACTTTTTATGCGATTAAACATTTGCATACATTTATTTTGTTTTGTTCGCTTTATGTGCCGTTATTTAGCGAAAATGCGTTTAACTCAACTAACTTTCTATCGCTAGAGCGCTCCATAACCGTATGTGAGTTTACACACACATAACACACACATACACACAGTGTTCACTACACTCAGCACTTGACGGCATTTGGATAAAAAGCCCGCACACTCAACCAAATATAGACCAGATAGTGGTTGTACATCAATCGACAAGAAGACTATATTTAAACATTAGTCTTCAATTTTTGAGACACGCATGGGGTGCTTATGCTCGCATTTTATTTGTGAACTACAATTATTGATATGGGAGAGCGAAGTTGGATAAGTCTTTGGATACTTAACATTTTAGGTGAGTTTTTCAAAATTTTTATGCTTATGCTTAATGCATTGAAGCGCAATAAAAGCTATGTATAAAACACTCAACAAATTTCTGTTAACGTCAAATACTTAAACTTTGCAAACTTCTTTAATAATCGCTTAACCATAGCATTCATTTGGTTTTCCATTTCTTGTGTTTTACTCAACTGTTGTTATCATATCATTTTGGTTTATATAACTGTTAATTTGTTCAATACACACATTCTCCTTATAAACAGAAGTACATATATATGTTGCAAATTAACTTTAATTGAAATTTATTATTTTTTGCGAGTGTCTTTATTTTCATTATTTTAATGCTCAAAAATTATTTGAAACGCAGAACACTATACATAATTAACACTATAGAAACAGTATTCTAGCCTTTAGTCGAGGTTTGCGAATATATATATATTTGAAATAAAAAGTAAAAGTTTTGGCAATGCATATATTCGGCATATTTTCACTGTATCTGTAACTATGATGTAACTGAGTATACATTACATATTAAATAATTTATTTTTAAACTCGCATATTCAATATAAATATATAATTTCATATCTAACAGCGTATGCAGCACTTACTGTATTTTTAGTTCATTGCCTTTTAAACCGAAAACTGTCCGTTTTATAATTATATTTCCTTCCCTGATATAAGAAAATGATAGCAACGCTGTTTAAAAGATTAGGGAAAAATAATTTTACGAGAAAAAATATTTCGAAAAAGGAAAGTGGTTTAATAAACTTAATAGAAAATGAGCTTTAATAATAACAGTTGCTCTTGAATAGAAAATTAAAGTATCGCTGGAATTGTTTCATACATTTTAATTTAGCAGTGAGTTTCGCTGTACCGTACGCTTTGCATGTATTGTGAGATCATTGCATAAATTTTATGGAATAAATATATATATTGTATATATTGTAGCGTAATCGCGGTGTAGCTAAACAAGAAAAAAGGTAAACCATGTCCGGAAATATTTTGTTCGCGATCTACATATTAGATTCAAAACTAAAAATCATTTACTCTAATATGCTTTTTATGCTATTAAGTTGAAAATAAATCTCAGTGAAAATTTTTTGAGTTTAAAAATTCATTAATTTAATTGAAACTATGCGTTGAACGTTAGTTTTTAATGACCTCTATTTTATTTTCAAAGTTTTTATTAAATTAGAATAATAAATAAAATCATTATAAATTAATTTTTTAATGCAGAAAACAATATATAACACGAAAAAGTTTGATATATTTTTGCATTTATTTTATCTATTCTATTCTATTTAGTTTTTTAATAAAATGCATATTCAGTTGTTTCATAAATTGATTTGCGCGCAGAATAGTTCATTGTTTCAATAACAAGATAACTTTGATTCCTAATTTTTTCGCTAACATTTTTTGCTGCTTCACTATAATAAAAACTATAAATTCATAAACTATAGATTAGATTCTCTCTACGATTCTCTCATATTTTATAAACTTAATTAGCTTTCGCTACTTATCGCTATCCATAAGGCTTATCGCTAACTGTATCATATGTATCGTAGCAATATTTTTATTGATTATTTTTCAGAAAACGAAAAATTTAAAATAAAATTGCGTTATCAATGATTAATTAGCGATATCCTTATTTGACTTAATTAAATATTCCTAATTTTAAAACTCTATGATTAAGAGAGAATTAAGCTATTCATAGTATCGTGTCTTTATTATCCAAAATAAAATATTGGTTTATTTTATTAATTACTTAATCGATTATTTAAAGACATCTAAATAAGAATATAAACTAAAAATATGAGTAAATGCTAACCAGTTTTCCTTCATTTCGAATTTAAACCAAATTTAGTAAACACGGCGCTATTGTTGAAAATAATTCATTTTTAAAAAATGTTATATTTGTTAAAAATCAAATTTTTTAATCCAAAACACTCATTAAAAAAGAAATGTTTCAAAATTTCTGATATCAAAATTATGATTTTTGGACTATTAAGCCAATTAATTGCTCGATTAATTAGATTTCCCAAACTTAATAATTAACTCTACTTTTTTTCCAGTAATTTTAATATAAAATGTTCTTATCAGGAATAAGAAAAGAGCACACTCTATGAGTCTCAGAAATTAAATTCTTCGGACTTTTAACAATATCAGAATTTACTTTTTAGAAGATTTAGTAGAGGACACGTTAAGATCATACTTCAAAATCTCTGTACACTTTACATTTAAAATAAATGGAAGCTTAGTTTTTGTTTTCGAAAGGGTTTCAGAGAGTATTACTGTAATACTTTCTGGTTCTTCTAATAACAACTTCTATTTTTATTTCGGATATCAGAAAATATTAAAGCTAAATAAACTCGATAAATAATTTGACACGTAAATTATCAAATTAATTTATTATTAAGTTTAATTTTTATTTTTTCTAATGTTTTACTAATAAATTTTCATAATATTTTTTATTTAAACTCAATTTAAGGAAAGAAAGTTTATATAGAGTTTATTTTCTAAATTTAAATTAGTTTCAAAGAAGTTGTAAGTAAAGCTTTTATCTAAATTAAAAATACTCAAAAAAAAAACCAAATAATATAGTATACTACAGTATATAACAAAATGAATAAGTGGTTACAGTGTTCGCTTTGTATTAAATTTTATTTAATTTAGACAACAAAACGTTACTGAAACACACAAATAAATGGCCAAATAGAATATTTCTTTCCGATTCAAAAAGCAGTTTTGACTTTTTATCAAATTTTAAGATATAAAAAAGTTTTTATGCTTACAGTTTGATTAAAATGAAAAATTGTTTAGATTAGTTACGCTAAAAAACTTTTAATTAGTCATTTGAAATATAAATTTTACACTAAACATACATAATATGCAGATTCTAAACATGCACTACAGTATCCTTTCACAAAGTTTTAGATTAAGAGATCACAGTGTTTTGTCGGTTCACACAAAATATAGAAAATAAACTATGGTAGTATAAACAATTGCACCCAAAATAAAATATAATAACTGCCAAATAATTGTCTACTATTTTCTTGTGCTATATATATGCACTTAAATATCTTTGTTTAAATTTTGTCTTAGTTTTTAAAAATGAATGTAACATAAGCAAAATCTTGTCTGACTTACAGACAATGAACGAGAAAAAGTAAGGCAACTTCAAACTAACTAATAATTAATTGAACCAAAAAAGCCAAGCTTTTACTCAATCCTAAAGCTTTAAGCTCACTAATGATATTTATTAAAACTTCAAATGGTTATATAGTTTCAAACTTTAAATATATTTTAAGATCAACAATATATAAGACATGAAAGTTTTAAATTTGGTAAAATAAAAATCCCTAAACAAATTTTAAATAGACATAGAATATGAAAAAAATTCTCATTAGTCTACAAATTATCCACAAATCTTCTTAATCTTTTTTAATATAATATAAATAACTGTTTTTAATGAGTTTTAATGTGTTTATAGTTAATTGCGAAAATACATTAGTACTATATAAATACCGTACGCATATAAGTATACGATTTGATATATGATTAAATTTTCGCTATAATTACAAAAAAAAGTAATGTTCCCCATAAAAGTTGATTATATTTTTGAGAGCTAAAACATATAATGAAGATATAATCTGGATTTTATCATAGTTTAATATGGCATAAAAAAACGTTGAGAGGATTACTAATACAAAATAATCTTTAGCGAAGAATGATTCCTTGATATTCTACTTAACACCATAAAGTGGAATTTTGATCTGTTGTAATGATTTATAAATGATTTGGTAATCTATTGCTCGTCAGCTTATACTTATTGTTAGCTACTAATGCCTTATGAATACTTCGCTTCTTTTCATACTTGATATAAAGACTTGTAAAGTAGAATATATAGATATTGTATATAATTATAAATTTTTCTAAAGCTTTTCGATTTTAATTTTCCTGTGTAATAAAAAACTAATCCGCACACCGTATTCATGCTCTAGTTTTTTTCAATATATTTGTAATGGAAATCGACGGACAATTTTATGCAATCCCCAAATCTACGAGAGAAAAGTAAAGGAATTCGAAAAAAAACTTATTTTTATATAAGAGGATGTGTGGATTTTTATTTTGAAAATCCTTTTGGCAAGAGATAACACGAAACATTCATTTCGAGCCATCATTTTGAACCCAGTTTTTTATCTCTATTAACTCTCATTACCATGAATAAGAAATGCGGCGCAGACTTTCCATCAACACCTGCAGAGTAAAAGTGCTTACAGTTTTTTGATGAACATTGAAAGCCACTTTAGTGTCATATGTGGATCAGATATATCTGGATATATAACTTATTTAGCTATAATAGTATTGATATGGGAAAATCGCATGCATTAACAACTCAAAAAGAAAAGTGACGACGCATTGCCATACACACTATACTGTACATAACATAACTTAATAATGTTTAGTTGCGACAAAAATGAATGCAATGAAGCAACGAATTTTGTTTTTGGCTGATAAAAAATTTATTGCACACTCTATTATTACTATTATTACTATTATAATAATAAGAAAATCAATGCTCAATTGGCAAACATATCGTCTATTTTTGTTTGTATTCATTATTTGTTACTAAAGAGAAAAAATCAATGACTTCGATGGTAATTTAGTTATACTTCTGACTCTTATGGTCAATACACAACTATACACAACTATAGCTAAAAGAATATGTCACAACATTAGTGGCATACTTCTCCATGTGCTCTCTTTTTCTGTTCTTTAATTTAGTTCTTTTCTCGATTCTATCTAAAGTTATTGCATTGAATTTGCCATTCAACACATTCTGTGTACCGAACATTATTCTGGACATAGCGATACAATCAAATGATATACCAATCTTTAAACAACTGAGTAAACATTGTCTCAATCATTTGAAATATCGAAATATCCGTTACAATGCATTATTCAGTTGAAAGAGAAAAATGAACTCAGGTTTTAAATAAATTCAATCGAAAAAATAGAGTATAAAATCATAGAGAGGATGAAACTAAAGGCAGGAGAGAGAGAGAGAGAGAGAGAGAGAGAGAGAGAGAGAGAGATTATATTCGAGTTAATTCGCATTTAAATCAGCTCTCCGTCATTTGAATTGGGTTTGGTTGTGCACAACGCATATTAATGAACATCACAATTAGTTTTACATTGTTTTTAATTAATAGTATGACCTCTATTAATAGCGCTCTGAAAACAATGTATGGAATAATGAAACAGAAACAAAATAAAATTGTAATTATTTGAAAAGTATCCAACAAAGTTGCTTAACAATCCTTACGCGTTTAAATAAATCAGAGAAATATGTGATGAATATATTGTTTCTCTCTGTCCACTTCACGCATCTATAGTTTTCGTATCCATAGTTATATATACTATTTTTATATAAACTTATTGCGGTGTATATCATATCGAGAACGAATGACATATAATTTATTCGTACCGAACAATAGATTGCAAACGTTTTATTAACTTGTATTTAAATTCTCTGAGCGTTGTCTATTTTTTGTCGTGTGCTGTGTGTGTCTGTTTGTGTGTGTGATGTGTGTGATGGTTAAATTATCTGTTTGCCATAAAAATTACAACGTTTTCTCATTTCACTTAAACGTATACGTATGCACAGCATTGAACAGAACTGTTTAGCTTACGCTTATAAGCATAACATTTGAATTTCGTTTTAACATATATGCTAAAATAAGAGCCTTATAAATGTTAAAATGATGTTTATATTATCAAATAAAAGCTTTAAAACAAATTAGACTCTCTTTAGCTTAAAATTTACTTTTTTCTCTGCGCTAAAGATAAACAGAATAATATTGTTATATAAAGCACAGATAGTCTCTCTCCTCTCTCTCTCTCCACTCTCTCTCTCCTCTCGGTTTCTTTTTCTCATGTGTGCAAAACAATCTGATTGCTCGTTACTTTTGGTAAATTCCATTTTTTCAGTTAACTACTCAATAGAGACTAAAAACTAAGATTCAATCTCTTGTTGCGTGCAGTACTTTGTGTAGAATCAAAGCTTGCGTTCAATAGCATCATCTCAAGTAAAAGTTGTCTTCCGAAATAAGTGAGGCGCAAAAAGCGTGGATAAAACATTTGGTAGCATAGGGTCAGAGAAAACATAGACATTGGGTTCCAATAGCTGTAACAATAGAAATGCTACTGTCTCTTACCAGTTTGATTCATTAAGTTTGCTTCTGCTAAATTTACTGTGCAGATACACAGTATTGTCTGTATTAGCGAATATTCGTTCATTCATTGCACGACGAATGTGGTTAGTCAGTGATTGTGGCAAAAAATCGGACACAGACACAAACACTGGCTATGGCTAGCCTTTAGTCTTTTGCTGCATTATTAGCTACTGTACACATATATAAGTAGCTCTCTATTGTTGTATATAAGCTTTTATACAGTAACGTTATATAGAGAGGCAAAAGCAAGAACAACAAGCTTTTTATTTATGCGTTACATTACCATTGCAGCTATTTTTAATGACTTTTCTAATAATAAAGACTTTAAATAAAACAGCTTATACCGCTTTTTTCCCTATCAAACAAGAAAGCTTTCATTATTTACACTACAATACTTGCCATAGGGCTCAATGATATCAAACTACATATTTTTTTATAACTTATGTAATTTGTAATATCTATACAAAACCTCAACGGATTACTGTATTAAAAGAATCAAGAAGTGTAAATATCGTACTGTTTGCTTTGCATAGCACTACTATATAGGAAGCAGTCATACATTTTTATTTATTTGATATCTTCCATGTATAATATATAATATACAGTTAGTATATAAGAGTTCTTCTATCAGCATCGGAGCCGTGAAAACTGAAATTGCATATAAATATATTATTCAAATATACGGTTTTTTACCCAATTCTAAGTTATTCTATTTTTTTATTAACGCAATTTATTACTAATTTAAATATATTCATTTTTGCTCATTTTTTTCTATTCCAGCTTTTTATTCGAGTTGGGCTCTGAGGTAAGCCGTCGTTAATTAATTTAATTTGCAGTTAAATGAATTATTATGTTAATAATTTTTAACTGAAATCTCAATTGTAATCCAAATTCCAGGTTTTATTATACTTTATTTTTTAATTTGTATCATTCATTTTAATCCAAGGGGTAGTAAAATCTAAAATTGTTAATAAATTAAAATTTTTAGCTTACAAAATACATTATTTGGGAGTAGACTATACGTTAATTCACCAATTATTGCAATGTCTAGAGATTTTATGTATTCATTATTTTTTTAAAAGCTGTAGCGAACACTTTTCCAATTTTAGGATTCCTCCGTACCTAAAGTACTAATGTAACCGAATGTAAGAACAATAGGTAATAATAAATAAACTTGCATTTGATAAAAACATACAGTTTAGTAATACCTGTAATACTTGTTTCACATCACGCGCTGTCAACAATTCGTGAAATAAAGTATAAATAAATCAGCCCTTTATTGTTAGTTTACAAATAAATAATATTAATGCAAACATTAATTATGTTGTTGTTGTGATCGATTTAACTAATTTTGTTTGTGTTTAGATTCATAATGATAGACGTTCCGAGCCCAACAACTTCTGGCGAGTCTGTGGAACTCACATGCAGTTTTGAATTAGATAACGATAAATTATATTCTGTTAAATGGTATGTGTTTTAAAAGTATAAGCCAGAAAAAGTTAGCCAAAATTTTCGCGCATCTTTAGGATTGTTATAAATATATAGTACACACGTTTATATCATTATATTTATTAATTTTATTTTAATTAGTAAAAAGCATATAATTAGGCTGATAATTGAGAGCTGAATCATTCTTGCAAAAAAGTTAGATTTTTTTTGCTACGCTAAAAATAATTCAGTTTTTAATGATATTTTTAACTTTCGTAGTTTGATAAATAGAAAATATTGATTTTTTGTATTAAAACGGAACACAATAATGTTTTTTTAAATATAATCAATAATTTTTTTACATTAATATAATTTAATTAATAATATTAATTATTAAATAGTATTTTTCTATTTAAGGTATAAAAACGATGAAGAATTTTATCGATACGTGCCAAATGACTATCCAGCAGCACAATTCCTATCAATGCCAGGCATAAGAGTTGATTTATCTCGTTCTGGCCCTAAATCTGTATATTTAAAAAACATTAATTTAACTACTGCTGGAACTTACAGGTATGTCATTGATTTTTTTTTTGAAAAACTTATCAATACTTTTTTCGAAAGTGCTTTTAAAACCGTAACAATAGAATGAATCTAACTTTTGTTTGCCCACTTATGTCAATGTGTATTCACTTTAAAAACCACTGTTATATTTATTTTTATCAAACTTGTTTTAGGCAACGGCTAATTTATGTTTACTTTTATCTGAAGTAATTCATCATTTATTATAGTAGGAAAAAATCATATTGATATCTCTCTAATGGGTATTTTGACATAATTTAATTAGTTTTCCTTAAAATATTTCTCCTTCAACCATACAATAAACGAACCTCAATCTGCATTACAGTGTGAGCTAATAAAATCAGTGGTTGTTCGCAGCGTTCAGTTTTTAATAAGAATATTTTGCTTTAATACATGAATATTTACACTGTTCTGCATATTAGCCGAACCACCACTTATATTCAAATTTAGATAAACTATGCTACTATTTAAACATATTTACAATCAATTTCCAGCACATTCTTCTTTTTAAAATTATATTTCAATAGTGTTCGTTTCGTATTGCATTTCGTGAAATCATGTTTGTTAAGCGTTTTGACATAATTAGTTGCAATATTGCTTTTCATTAACTGTTATACAAAGATTTTAACTTATTTGTTGTATTATTTTATACATTATTTACTATTCATTTGAATTATAAAACTTAGTTTCCATCCGTATATAATAAGTTTTGATAAGACCTATAAATTAATAGCATGGATAGATAAAAGCAATCACTGATCGCCAAAATAATCACACAAAAATTCCTAATCAAAATTTATAGCGAGAAAACTCTATTTGATCAATTAATTACGCACTAATGTTCACATTTAGCCAATAGTATGTATTATAAGTTGACTTTCGTCTCGAGAAAAAAGGTTTAGTTGCGATGAAATACAAGAACATTATTTGCTCAGTAAATATTGGAAGTGATTTCAATCACAGATAAAAAGAAGATTTTAATTATATCTGAGATTACATTCATTAGACATACGGATGTAATTTTTATAACCAACGCAAAAATTATTATATATATGTTTTAGTTATTAATTAAGTAAGCACTTGTAAAATGCAAGAAATATATGTAAGAGTGTTTAAACTAAACTCATATAAAACTTTAAAAATAAAATAATGATATCAGTTTCGCTGTTAATTATGATTAAGCATGATTTATAAATATAATCAATTACTGGTCCGTTCAACTCTACCATACTTTAATCGCTATTTTTAATTAATGGCAATTAAAAATGCTAATACGAACAAACACTGTTTATATGACAGAAAACTTTTTTATACGAAAAGAGCAAATAATTATACGTCGCTTAATAATAGACGGTTTGCTCAAAAATTTTCGTTTTAATAACTAATAATAACAGTTAGTAGTAATACATGTAATATCTATTTCGCGAATGTGTTTGCTTTGTATGTTTTAGATGTGAAGTGTCTGCTGAAGCGCCAGAATTTACTACAATTGAAGAATCAAAGGAAATGAAGGTAATGGTACAATCATTTACAATCATTTATACTTACATTTATGTTATTTACTTTATATCGCATTACACCGCGAAATGCGTTTGTGTTTAGTCAGATCAACAATAACCTCATCGCACCATAGATAATGTGTGTTCTCTCCGCACATATTGATTGTATAATACGGCAACGAATATGTTTATATTTTGTCTAACAATGTTTGTGTGCACAAAGTTTTGACATTTCTTTTTATTTAGAAAAAAACGAATCAAATTTTGTTTTTTCTATATATTATGGGAAAAAAATCAATTTATATCGAACTGCACACTACTCTCGTTGCTATTAAATTTATATATAACTTAGCTTTAACTGTAAAATCTGAACCTAAAAATGGTTTATATTTTCTTTAGATTCAATCCATGAGAGAGAACTTAACCCTAAATTTGATATTTTTTGTGATTTCGATGTTCTTCCCACTAAATAACGAAAACTTTTTTGTAATTTTTTTAAAAACAAACTAATAATAAAAATTGTAGCATAAAATATGTTTTAAAATCGTTTTCTTTATGTCAATTTTAAACATCCTTTAAATAAAAGCACAGACTATTTGTTTCCGTAAATGTTTTGTATCTCAAAAGTAATTCAATTGTAAGCCAATAATAATTTTAAGCACAATTTTTAAGCAAAAGTCTAGTCTAGCGTTGTTTTATTATTTATAATTATCTTCCAAAAAAATTTTTGTTATTCCATTCAATTTTATTTACGGTGGGATTATTGAGCGAAGAACTATTCACTTGCTATCCTCAGAGATTTCTATAGAAGGTTTAAGCCAAACTCCAATGCCAATCATGTGATGCAATACATGTTCCAAATATATCTCGCAAAACATACGCAAAGAAAAAACGCTAAGTTTTAACGTTTATTTAGTCTAAAATAATAAACACGGTTTGTAACCGAATTAAACTCAACAAATTAATATATTCTTTGACAATAAAAACCAAAAAAATCACAAATTGACGTTAATAGTAGTCACTTCAATGTATTAAAATAATATAATAATCTGAAATAACCGATTAATTTTAGGTGTTTGGTAAGTGAATTAATTTCAACTGAAACATTGCCAGGAAATCTTGTGCGCTAAACAGCAACTTTTCCAATACTTTTAACAGTACTTCCAAGTGAAGGACCAAAAATATTAGGAAGTAAACCTAATTATAATATAGGAAGTCGTGTCGAATTAAACTGCACGTCTGCCAGAAGCAAACCAGGTATTGCTTGTTATTGCGCTAATATTAACGCTAATTAATAATAATTTTCATTTAACAGCTTCATTGTTGAGATGGTATATTAATGAGCAACCGGTAAATTTTATTTGTATTTATATTGTGTGTCAATTGTTACGGTATGAGCAGTTCTAAGAGCTAACTAACTAATTCTTTTGATATAAATAGGCGGGTACTGATTACGAGACTGATTACTCAACAACGCTTCATACCGATGGTTTGGAATCGTCGAGTTTAGGGTTAAGATTTATAGGTTTGTTTTTATAACTTATTAACCCATTGTGTGCGAATAGTTAAACAAAAATATTTACCAAATAAAGTTAGCGACGATAGTATTAATTAAAGTTCTTTATATGAAATTGACATTTCAATATTTCTGAACCATTTTTTAATGAACAAGAGATAAAATGAAATCAACTAATTATTTCTAGATTTTAAAATGCTATGTTATTTTAATGTTTAGAATTTAAATTTTAAAGCAGATGTAATACAAAACTATCAAATAATCAGTATTAAACTAAATAATAGTGAATTCCTTATATAGAATATCGTCATCTAAAACGAATTTTTTGATTATATCTTATCATATTCCTTATAAAATTTTTATCAAACAAATATTATAATAATAAATTGTAAACTTTAACTTAATTTAAACATTAAAGACTTAAGTATTTTACAAAAGTAAAGTTCCGCTGCTTAAGCGTTTACTTTATTCTAAGTGCTCTTACAGACTGTACAAACGATAATCTTACTCGTCTGCTTTAAGCCAAAGATTACAAATGCGATCAAAGGTTGCAAAAGTTAGCTAAAGATCAGCTTAGTTGATATAGCGTTCCAGCTTTGCTTTGCTTAACAACAGCTGCTACTTATTCTATAACAGCATCGGGAAAACATTCGTGAATCAAAAAATTAAACTTACATTTCTGTGTTTTGGGAAAAAGTAAATATTGAAATAATTTTAAAAACCAATTTAAGTGTAGGCATAAGTTTACTGTTATTAAAATTATAAACAAATAAAACTCATTAATGAATTATTAAATACTTTTAAGGCTTTATTTAGCCTTCAGGTTAGATAAAAAATGAATTTACTTTAGATTAATATTGTAAATTTACCAAATATTTTAAATTTTGTTTGTTTATTATGCCTCTTTAATTCGATAAAATTCAATGAATTTTGACATTAAATTAAAGTTATAAATTATAAAAATTTCTAATTTAAAAGAATTCATAGAAGAAAAATTTTTTAAAGTCCTAAAATAGCATTTAAATTCCATTACAAAATCATCCAAAGTTAAGCAGTTTTAAATTGAAGTTAATATTTAGTGAAAGGTATTCTAGACAATATTTTCATGATCTAATTAAACCGATTTGTTTAAAAATATAGTTGTAAGCTTATGGGCACAGTATTAACTTTTCTTTATTAATTTAATGCCAATATTTATTAAAATATTTATTAAAGTGATACTAAATCTGATAAAACTGAGTTTTAAACTAATTTAGATTCAGTTTGTTATAAATATAATACTAAGTTATATTTAGTATTTAGTTAAGAATTTCAAGAATTTAATTTTTAGCAATTTTCTTTTTATTTAACATTATATTCGAGAAACTTTTGAGTACTCGTCAATTTATTAAAAATATAATAAACTTTTTCCAAAAATAATAAGTGTTGAACCGATAGAACCAATAAGTAGTTCCCCTTTTTATTTCGTTTTATTATTTCATTAACATTGTTATGGTTAATTTCGTTAAATAAATGTTAAAACGAATTTCATTTTGATTTCGTTAATAATTTTTTTTAGAAATTAGTTTTATTTGTTCAAAGAATTTTATATTGAAACTTAAGGTCTATTGTTAAAATTATTTCAAAACTTGGTTTATTTTACAATGTAAAAATTCATTGATTGAAAAATTTCTATCATTATTTATTCAGTAGATTTAAGTCATTAATCGACACAATGCTGTCATTTTGGGATATTTAAACAGATTTTTTATCATTTAATAAAATTTGTTTAAACAACAAAAAGGTGCACTACCTATAAGCCATTACTAGGGCTTTGAAAATCGTTCGAAAAAAAAGGTGCAAAATCGTTCATTATTCGTTTACAAAAAATTGAAAAATCGTTCAAAATAATCGTTCAAAAAATGCCATAAAATCGTTTATTAATGGTTAAAAATCGAAAAATCGTTCAAAAAAATCGTTCAAAATTTTTTTATTTTTAATTACCGAAAGGATTTATATCTAGTTCTGCAGAATAGTTAAAAATAAAACTTGATTTTAGGCAAATTTACAAGTTATGATAACAACACACTATGAATTTTTATATTTTTACTAAAAACTGCCTAATTTTTGATTTAAAAATTTGAAAATCGTTTAAAATTTTAAAATTCGTTCATTATTTTTAAAATCGTTCATTATTTTTAAAATCGTTCAATTCGTTTGATTCGTTTACTTAAATTTCACTGATTTGGGTTTTATAGTGTTTATTAACTTGTTTTTTATATGAATTATAATAATTTTTAACAATCGTTAATTAACGATTTTCAAAGCCCTAGTAATTAGTTTAAGTACTAATTAAAATTTTTATTTCGAACATGTCTTTCAATTTTAAAACGCAGATTTGTCGCAATTGACATTAAAATGCACAGTATTCGCGGAGATAGAAATCATAATAAGCTTGAATTCTTTTTATTTTGGCATTTAAAGCACTAAATTATCGTTTTCTAGAGGAAAAACAGTGCGAGCGAAAAATATACGTCAAGCTTTTGGATTTGACACAAATGAACATTCGAGGAGAGAGACAGACAGACAGAGCAATGAAAATGGAAACAATTCTGAGACACAATCGATTAGAGTCATGTTATTAACGGCTAAATGTGTTTTAGATAATGACGTTTAATGCATTTTTTTAGCTTTTAAGCACACTTTCAGGCCAACAATCATAAAATGAAAATTTTTTAGTGGAGATGTAAGCAGAAAATTTTTTAGTGATTGTGACATGAAATACAAATAATAAATATATAAAAAATACCATTCAAACGGAATAAGAAGAGAAAAATATTCGCGAGACGAGAGAAATTGTTTGTTGTGAGTTAAACTGAAAAGCGAAGCGAAAAAAAGAGGAAAATTTGTGTGCCGTTACCCAAAAAATATTGATAAGAGTTTGGTTTACTATAACCAAATCTTACACTTCCATTAGAATAAAATGCTCGTTACAAAAGAACTCTTGCATAGAGAAAGAGAAAGCAACGAAAAAACGAATACAGAGGGAGATATAGAGACAAGAATGAGAGGGAGAGTGAGTGAGAGAGTGAGTGAGTGAGAGAGAGAGATAGAGAGAGCATGGATAGCGAGATAACAGAAAAGAGCTGCACATCTTTAAGAGGAAAAGTAACAGCCAGAGGAGATGAGTGAGAAATCGTGGTTTGCTTTTCTTATTTGCTTTTAATGTAGAAGAGACGTGATTTGAGAGTGAGGTCATCGCAATGAGAGATAGAGATAGAGCACTGAGCACTGCACACACAAACACTCGCACTCACACACACAATACACAAAAACAGTTCAACTCTAAATTTGATTTTCCGAATGCACTTCAAATACTTACGACAATTAAAGAATAGGAGAAGAAAAAAGAAGCAAAATCGAAATACAGTGCTTTAAATAAATATGATAAAACATAATTTAGTTTTTTTGTTATTTACTGTACAGTTTCCGTTTTTTTTGCTCTCGATTAGCAGTTAAGTGATTAATTGGTTCGCTAACTAATTTTTATTAATTATTATGTATACTATAAAATAAAAAACATGGTTATATAATGAAA
The DNA here is from genome assembly GCA_034698025.1 of Phthiracarus crinitus. NCBI lineage: Eukaryota > Metazoa > Arthropoda > Arachnida > Sarcoptiformes > Phthiracaridae > Phthiracarus > Phthiracarus crinitus. Next base: position 48,806 of record JAQGAW010000027.1, read on the forward strand.
GCGATGCGTCAGTCATTAATATTAATTGTTAATGGCCTCTAGTTTAATGCGCGCGAACTCGCATTTTTTAAAAAAAATATACACAAAAAAAGTTTTTACTTCCTATGATAATAAATATAAAGTATACAATAATGTGAGATAATTAGGGCTATGGATTTCCGGGACAAAATAGTGTTTAAAACGTGAGGGATCCGGGAACAAAAAAATGTATCAAAACCGAGTATAATTTCAAGGAAAATTTATTATTGAATTTCATATTAAGGAACATCTTTAAATTAGATTATGTTAAGCTTTGTCTGCTCTTACAGTATGGTTTTAATGCATGCTTAACATAATAAAATTTTACTTTTAGTTGAAAAATTACTAATTTTTGATGCCATATTTTGATACTTTTACGTCAACATTTGTTTTATTATAGCAGAAACGGGAACATTTTCAGATTATAAGCCTATCCGGGAATAATTCACTAAACAGCCAAAACCGGGAAATACCGGGAAAATATTTTTTACATTTGACTAAAAACTTTTTAAAATTTTAAAATTTTTTCTGGTCCTTGAATTTTGGGTTGTGGTCAACTTTTCCAAATTTCTAGGAGGTGATCAACCCTGTACTTTGTAACTATAATTATAATCGATAATCTCGAAAATCTAATTGAAATTTTAAATTGGAATCCAGTATTCAAAACACAATTTTGTTAATGCTTTGATCAAAATAATAAATTTATGAATTCTTAATAATTACAAAATAAACTGCAGCAGCTTTATATACATCCAAACATGATTTTTCTTTACCACAGCATGTGAGCGTTGTGTTATTAAAACATATTAATTTCAAAAAGTGATAAAATGTTGTGTGTTGTGTGTGTGACTGAGTGAGCGAGTAGTGGTGAACACTGAGAGTTGCGACAGAGTATTGGAAAAGAAGCGTATGTTTGTCTGTGTTATTGTTTGAAGTGGGCATCACATCAACTTACTCTTACTCTTACTCTTACAGCAAAATCTTAGATCCAAGAGTGGATGCGAATAGAATTGAACGCACACTTCATATTCGATCTCTGACTTACATTAAGATTGTACAGAATTAGTTTTGTCTGCTCTAGATTTCGGATAAATCCTTACTAAAAGGGAGACGAATGGGAGGGAAGCAAGTGTTAGGGTCCTCACGCTAACTATCAAAACAATCTTTACGAGTGCTGAGAGAAAACCCAGAATCTGTGAGAAAGAAAATAAGCAGAAGTACTGAATATGCCAGAATGAGAGGAAATAAAATAAAGAGGTGAAGAACAGTGTCAACGAGAAGCTACCTTAATAGAGAACGCACCAAATCCGACTGTAAATACTTTAGTTATACTCTACTCGCCGATTCAATCATATACACAGAGCAACTACAGAATTAGAGAGAGTAGAGAGATGTGAGATGAGAGAGCAGCTGAATTTGCTTGAACTGTCAGCGTAGAGTAGCCTTCGTGTCGTTCAACTGTATTCACTATTTCATAATTGTATTGCTATAACGTTAGCATACAGTGTGGGTTTACTTCCCACCCAAAAATGCTAATATTGTAACTGAATTTCCTCATGTGATCGAAAAATTAGAGCGTTATAACCTTATAATACGTACACTCTCTGGAAATGGCAAAAATACTTACACATAGCGTATTTTCTAATAGAAAATTAGACAAGTTTTAACCATCGATATATTACTGTATATAATTTCGATACATTTAAATTTATTTTATTTAATTTCATGTTCACATCAACCCATCCCATTAACTCATACTTCCGCTTGCATTTAAATTTGTAAGATAACCATGCGATTTGGCCAGAATTTTGGTCAAAAATAACGAATGCATAGTATATTCATTCTCATGTTTAAGTAATTATCAATAAAATCTGGTTTTAGTTTCATGAAATAAAGCAAAATATTTAACAAATATATATGAAATTCTATACCAAAAAAATAATCAAATTTTTTACGATTTGCGTGTAAATATTAAGGGAAAAGCTTTTGAATGAAATTTCAATCTCAATTTTTTGGGGAAAGAGATGAGAAAATTTTAAGCAATTTTTTACATTTACTGTCCATAATGACAGCATTACGAGACTCATCAGATTAAATTGACAATTTTTTAAATGGTTACTGAAATAGTCGAATGATTATGCGCATATAATCATCGGTAATAAAAAAGTTTTTAGAAAAGTTATTTTGATATTTTTATTTAATAATCATATCTTCCGTTAATAAACATAAATTCCGTTCCTTAATAATAACATCAATAAAAAAATTGAAGTTTCCATTTGTTGTGTTTGGAAACTATAAAAAGCGAGCGAAAAATGTTATGAATTTTTTCAATGCCCGCATTCCTTACGAATAATTTTTAGCTTTAAAAATATTTTAAACCATCAAACTAAAAAAAACACTTATGTATACAAACAGTATATCGTATACAGTAATATAGGGCTGATTTTTTTGATGCAAATGTTCACAAAAAAACATTACGCTTTTTTCCCTATCGTCGTCTATGTCTGCGAAAAAATACGCCGCATATCTGTTAGTCATGAGCAGACTAATGAGCAAAAATTACACAATTAATAGACTGCTGCATATTTTAATAGTATATTGTCTCTAAAGACAACAGTAGAGAGAGATTTAATTCAATATACTGGTTATTAACTTAAATATCTATTATTATTATTTTTTTGCGTTTACTTTTTAAAATTAATTAGTTTTGATAACAGTGCGCGCAAACACACACACTCTATGCTAACAAAAGCGAAATTAGAGGTGGCTTTTCATATATGCATTCGCTGTGCATATAATAGATGATCTCTTATTTTTGCGCGATTGTATTATTCTTGTTGTTTTCGATTCTCGAGTAAAATACTTGATTAAAAATTGCCATAATTAATTTTTTTGTTGTTGTTTTTCCCCTATTTTTTTTATCTCGAGACAGAAAAATTCTATTCAGAAGTTGCACATAAAATATTTGTCTGAAATGGTAATTTGATTATTACATGCATTTATATTTGCAAATTTTTGATTTAATTTTTGTATCTATTGCTATACAAACGCAAATAAATTAGTAATAAATGTCCAGACTCTTCAGTCTGTTTTTTCGTTGTGTTTTCTTGACTCGTGATAAAAATAATTTTTATGTTAACGCAAATAGTAATATAAATTTATACTTTTTTTTATTTATTGCAGTATATTTCCAAAAATTGATTTACACAAATACTTGACTCATAATTCCTTTCAAAAAACGCTGTTTTTTACGATTTTTTTGTTTTTCATAATTTTATATTTACTGTAATACACGAGTATAACGTGTAATAAATCTAATAAATAAAGAAAGCATTATAAATAAAATACTTAAATCTAGTGGTGTATTGAAATCACCAGTTGTTTGCATAAAACGTGTAAATTGAAATGATTTTATTATCAAAATAAAATCGCTAATCAATTGTTCAGTAACCGATGTGCACACAGTATATCCCAATAATCTATTTCGCTATTTTAAACTAAAAAATGTATTCCATGTGTATATGTGCGGATAGAGAAGCAGATATACATGTATTTCGTATATCTCTGGCGCAAAATAATTTGAGCGAATCATCATCTTTTCTCATCACTTGGTTTATTTAAAGGTCCATATGGTAGATGTTTCGTTACATGTTAATGTGTTTCATAACGCTTGTAATTTTAGTGCTGATAAGTGGTTCGCTTTATCCTACACATAGTTGTTACACAGCAATGAATTTTTTTAAAAAAAGCGTGTTTCAGCGTTTCTTAAGCGAATTTGAAGCGATCACGGATCATATCCTTTCATTATCTAGTTTTAGGGTCATTACGCGCGATTATCTCAAAAAACTTTCCAGTGATGTCTGCGTTTTTTTTGGGGGCGAATATTCTTCTCTGGCTTACAATACGCGTTTGTGTGTGCGTTGTGTGTCATTTTAGACTTTGACTTATTTTCCTTCTTCGCTCTCCTCTCACTATCTTATTAGCCCAATGTAAACATTTGCCACAAAATAATATAACGATGCTCTCCATAAACTGTGAACCTCTCCGCTATCGCTATCCGTTTCGTTGGCGATAACAAAGTTAGTGAACATAAGCTCCATATACTGTATTCATATGATTGCATGTGATTCACGCGCTGTGCTGTTCCTGTTTAAGCAATTCACTAACTTTTACCTTATTATTATTGATACTATTATTATTATTAGTATTATTAGAGAAAAACGATTGTATGTGTGTTATGTTTTTCCGTGGCATTTACTATCTCATCAATTGCTGCGAACCTTCCCCTTAAGTATTATTATGATATTCTTGTTGTTACGCGTTAGAAAAAAAAGCTTTTTCTATACATGTGTGAGAAATAAAAATCAAAAGCAGCAAAAAGAAGCGTAAAGGCATTACAAATTGAGACATTTTCGCATTCAACAGAATAACAGAAAAATATTTCTTTTCTCTCATTCAATGTAAAAGCGTATGTATGAGTGCGTATGTGTGTGTGTTGTGTGTGTTGTTTGCATTCAAACACAAAACTAGCGTACCTTAAGGTACACTACCAGTATTGCATAATATCGCAGCGTTACAGTAGTTGTATAAATATGTAGTACTAAGTTCGCTATCGACAAAAAATGTGTTTTATACATATTTGCATTCAGTGCGCTATAGACCTATCAGTTGACAAACATCGAGTGGAAGTAACGAAGTTATCGCGCAATTCGTTAGAACTTATTTCAATATCAAAAAATGTTTGAGCAATTTATAATGTATTTAAATTTCGTGTAACGCACACAACGCGCACAACACTGACAGACGCGAACATTTAAATGCTAAACGTTTGTGCAACAAAAATCAGGTATCATAGACTCGAACTGACGTGTGAGTACTGAAGAGTTACTGTAACCGTTTCGCGAGTTTCCCGTAATAAAAGAAAAGAAGCGAAAATATTATTTTAACATGTTATTAAAAATAAGCTGAAGAGTAAACATTTTAAAAAAATATTATGAATAGTAATTTAGTTTTATTGACATAAATTCTTTTTTTAGAGTTCAGTGTTGGCATAACATTAATACTACCGTATATTATATACAGTAATATATATCACACGCGGTATACTAAGTGTAAGCTGTAATGTGTTATGTGTGTGTGAATTGAATTTATTATTGCACACACAAACCAGAAATAAGTTATATTTTTAAAGATCAAAACTATTATATTTAATACCGAATAACTATGCAGTATATCTAAATTTTGTATCACAATAAAAACGGTTTTAATAGATAAACAAATATATAAATCTTCACACTATTTAAGACATCTCACGCTTCTTTCTCTTTCTCTGTCACACACACACACAATGGCCACAAATATCTGGATGGCTATATAGTATGGATGAATAACTACGGCTAGGAATGGGAATACAATAATTGTGTATCAATATTAGCATACTGTGTGATCATAAGCTTACATTCGGAGTCTATTTTTAATAATAGTTAGTTGTGTGGTGTAGTGTACGGTAGTGTTTGTTGTTAAGGCATATATGGGAACGCATTTATGTAATGAATGAACGCGTCGCTCAACCAAATCGATTGTCCAAATCTCGTAACACTGAATGATTATTCGCGTGGAAAATGTAATAAGTAGTTCTGTTCGGAGAAAAGATCAATGACTTGTCCACGAGAACGTGTACGAGAAGATTATGTTTAATAAATGGATTCGTATACTCGAAAGCATTAAAAGATAAAACACACACACAGTGAGTGAGTGAGTGAATGTGTGAGAGACAGTCACAAACAGCACTTGTTGTATAGCAGTGCTTAAGAGTTGTTATATAACCTAAACTTCGCATCTGTTCCTCTAAATAATATATTAATTCGCACGAAAATAATACGTTTATGAAACAAATTAAAAAAGTTTTTTTTCTCTCGACTCACAAATATACAGTAATAATACGTTTAAAATGATTTAAAGCCATATTTAAACGCACGTAAACAAGCGATTGTTTTTTAAATTAAAAGAAAATAACGGCTGAATTAATTTAAATGATAATGTTTAGGAACGCAAAACAATATAATTAATTTCCATTTGTTTGCCGTAATTATTTGCAATTATAAAAACCTAAAATATGACACAAGTGTTTATCGGTTAGCGTTTTCGCTCTAAGATTTATGATAATATTATGACAACGGGATGATAGTTTTATGATAATTCGCTGGTCAAATATAATTAGAAAAACTTTCGCCATTTCGCGCGAAAAGAAAGATTACGCTGAGACACGAAATCGAGGCCAGTAATGGTATATATAAATAAATATGTTGACCTCTAAAACCCAGGGATATAATGAAAACCTCATTAACTTGACTCGGAATACGCTAACAAACTATTAAAAGAAAACGAAAATATCCATCGATTTCGATGGAGTCGAGCAGATTGCGGCTCATTCACCATTAGATACTTCTCTTCCACAGCCTTTTCCCTCTCACTCTCTCTCGCTGTTCGAAAGCTAATTAATTACGGTAATTATTTTTTGCAGATACTTTCAACGCTAAAACTAATCTTCAATTCCCAAATATCAACGGAAAGCTGTTTTTTAACGACTCCATTGAAAATTATTGGTATTTCTCGGTTTGGTTGAACCACCTCTAGTACTTTGGACCCCAGCAGTCATATCGACAATTAGCTTTACTATCAACAACAAAATAAAGCAATACTACTGCACACACACCGCTAAATCGGCAAAAACAAAAATATTTGCTTTTTAAATTTTCATCTTCACTCGAGTTTCACATTCCTGTACACACACTGCGCGCATAAAACAACGCAAAAATTATATTCGCATATAATTTTCGAGCGAAAAAAAACTTCTGTTAAATTGCTCTTTGACACGCATTCTATACATGTATACGGCATATACTGTATAATATTTGGTTAACATTATTCCCATCTCCTAATCTCGTTATTTAATTCAATCTTTTCCTAAAAAATTCAACTTTAGTTTTAGCGGCGGCTATGAAACGCGAAAAAAACAAAAATAAAATATTTATGGCGCTCCGAAAAAATATATTTCATCAAACGATGACTTAAATATATTTTGCGCTAAAAGCATAAGCATAAGCCTCACTCAGTAAGTGAATATATATATAATAAAAAATGAAATATACGGTATCATAATGTAAAATAACTTCACTATAATATAAAAGAACACTTCAATCGCTATTGTTCTTGAAGAGCAACTTTTTTCCAGAGCAAAGTATGCTATGCTTTAGTTCGTACAATACAATGCCGTACACTACACTTGACGACTACGCAGCCCAATGCTGTGCTGTTACTGTAGATATACGCTTATACTGAGGGTTTTTTATTCCAACATATAAACTATAGTTACGTCTACAGTCGAACACAATTCCGGTCTCTATATATGTAACAAAGTTTCAAAAATTGTTTTTTTGCTTATTTGTGCTTAAGTGGTAAACGTATTGAATGATAGCCAAATGTAAGGTAAAAATCGTTAAAATAACACGTACGTGACGGTATATTGAGCACGAATGTAGTTTTTTTTTGAAAAGTTTTGTGTTTTAAAACAATGTCTTAGTATCTAGTGTTCAGTGTATTGCCATCCAATGTGTCCTTATTTTAAAAAGTGCCTGTATATATATAGTCGCTCATCTATTAAGGGTTTTTTCCCTCTTTCTATCTTACGCTATTTTTTCGCTTAACACACTGGCGCTCACAACTCATTCTAATATAGGTTAGAATAGAAAGCCTTTATAAATTATAATAAGTTAGCAACAAAAAATGTTTGCGTATTTATAGCATAGAGCGCTCACACATACATACATACGCACACTGTTTCACTGTTTTTATTATACAACATACCCCACAGTCAATTTCTCAAAGCGTACTCACGTTTTTACTATATTTCTCACTCAATAAGTTATATTCGTTGTCAATTTTTGTTTCGCGATCATATATTTTTTTCTTCTCTCGCTCTTGCTCTTCGGTTAAGATGCAATCGATGGCCACTAGAGGCTTATAGAGAGATATGCGGTGGTTTTAACTAAGAATTATCTTCTGTAAAAAAACTTTTTTCCATATAATTAACGACATCTAAATCGTTTCATTATTTGTGTTTTTCTGTATAGCATTTAGTCGTTAGTTGAGTACGCATGCATGCAATTAACCCGTGATTTATCGAATCAAAACACTTACGAAACAAATTAAGATTTATGTGTTAAGGAAATATATAACAATTGTAATCAATCAATATTTTTTAAAATGCAAATAATATTTTTATTAATAAACTTTCTTAACTCATAATACAGAACT
>JAQGAW010000028.1:0-57069 GCA_034698025.1 Phthiracarus crinitus
TTACTAACATTAAATATTAAGTTATAATTTTGATGCAAAATTTTTTAAATTTTATTTAATAACTGAATAATTAAACTTTAAATATTCAAAAATATTCATAAAATAGAGTTAAAAAGGTTAATTAACACAATTAAATATTTTGTTAATACTAATGTTATTACAAAGACATACAAATTTAATGCCTTGATATATTACACGAATATAAGTTTATAAACATAAATAAAATTTTATAATTATTGCCAGAAATTTGTAAAAATTATGTTTTTAAGGCTAAAAAATAACTAAAATGAGGTAAATAAAAGACAATTGAAATAAAATTTTACTTATAACAAAAAGTAAATACACATGAAATAAAAAAATTTTTAAAAAGTAAAAGTAAAAGAATTGCAAAATTAATATTTGAAAGTAATACAACAGTAGTTATAAATCAATAATTAAAAATTTAAATATAAAGACAGTTTATTATATTTAATTAATCTTTTAGCAAAGTTATAAAATACAATAAAATTTAAAATTAAAAACTATTAATTTGAGGGATTAATACGTTTTTATTGTTATTGCTAAAGTTTTGTTACTTTATATGATATTATAGCGACACTGGATTCAGTACCGCTAAGAATTCGATAATTAAGACCAATAAATTGGCTGAAACGAATTATGTGAATGTTTTGAAAGCTTAACCAATTAAACACACTGAGACACGTTTTAATCAAAATTAATTTAGGCTTTTAATTAGGACAAAATAAGACTAAAAAACTTATAAATTTTAAATAATAATTTCTAAATACGTATTATAAAGGAATATAAACTATGATAATTAATGAGTAATAATAACATAATAGTAATAAGTATTGGATAGGCTATGAGTTTAAGTGAGTAATTATAGCATAAGTGTAATAAGTGTGATCAAATCGTAAAAGGAATAAGAACTATTAAGTGGATGTGATGAGTAATCAGCGCAGAATAAAAAGTGTGACTTTTGGGTAGCTAAAATATTAATATTTAAAAATATTAATATTTAAAAATTGTTTCCATTTTCATTAGTATTTCTTAAATTAAAATAATTTTTCATATAAAATTTGTGAGGCACTTTTTCAAAACCTGCCTCACATGTCAAAAAGTTGTGACGCACTTTTAAAAAACTTTTTAAACTTGTGAGGCACTTTTTCGAAAAAGTGCCTCCCAAATTTTATATGAAAAATTATTTTAATTTAAGAAATACTAATGAAAATGGAAAAATATTATTCCATAGTTTCTAATGTAACGCGCGATTACTATGTATTTAAAACAACTGAAACCACGCATACAATTAAATTAATGGATAATTTGCTTGCGGATAGTAAAAATGTTTCTGCCTAATTAGAAAATTTAAAACAAATTTTTAAATTAATATTTCGTGATATTACAAATGGTTACAATGAAAACGACTTAATTAGTTTCGATATAAGTCAAGGAGAGATGGATGAATATATAAGTGCGTTCCAATTAAAAGATTTTAATACTATGGAAATACTTAAGCTATTATTTAGAAATGAAAGATGTTGAGATTTTTCTTTTAATGAATTATTCACTATTGATACAACAATATGTAAACAATCCTCTTCAGATTTTAATGAATGAAATTAAATTTTAAATGACGTAATTATGGATATTAAAAATAAATGAATATTTTTAAAATAAAATAAAAAGTCAAACTCATAATAAAATGATTGAATCACATGACAGGTGTGGTTTATAATTTGAATGGTTAATAACAAAAAGAGGAGTTAATATGAAGACTAAAATTCCATTTAAAATACATTACTATGTTTTTTTGTAATATCTGCAAAAAATCATTTTCACGATCGGATAATTATATGCGACATATAAAATCAATAATGCACAGAAATTGAAAACTTAAATATGATAAAGAGGCTGAAGTTTCTGACGATTCTGTCGAAGAGTCTGGATCGGAACAGTCTGAAACGGAACAATCGGAAACGGAACACACTGATGATGAAGCTTCTGGAGAGGAAATGTCTGTGTATGGTGGGGATGAATTAGTAATTGATAAGACTCTTTGGAAACTAGAAGGTTTATTAAGTGCTGCTGAAGTAGAAGTTGTGGAAATAACAAAGCGGCAAATAAGAGACTTTATTAATAGAGGTGAAGGTTTTGATGATGAATCTGACTCTAATGAAGAATATGGAAGTGATGAAGAGGATACAATAAATCCTGATTTTATTTCAATGTTAAGATCTGTAGTCAAAGCTGCTAACGATGGGAATTTCGATTTATCATCAAATCGTTTAAAAGATATTTTAAATAATTTAAAATCCAAGTAATTTTGAATATAGTAATGAGAAGGAAGAGGAGTAAATCTAATTTAGATAATTTATTTTATATTAACAAATTAATGTAATAAGATTAAAATTGTAACTATAATATAAAATGTTATTATGTATTATGTAATATTAAATATTATGTATTATATATTATGATAAGTTTTATAATAAAAAAGTTTGTAAGTAAAGCATTGTCTCACTTTATTCATTTCGTCACTTTAAATCACTTTTAATACATTACGTCACTTTTAATCACTTTTTTTATTGTCATTAAATTTATATCGCACTGTTGTACGATGTGTTTAAAATACATCGTAAAACAGTGGGATGGTCTGGGGAGGGGCCCACAACAGTGCGATGGCCTGGGGAGGGGTCCCACAAGAGTGCGACTGCTCCCCTGTTGAATGCCTAAGCGGCGGGTATGTAGGGGGGCCTCCTACTAAAAATAACTTACGATAAAAACGATTACATAATTAACATTATTAAATAACGAAATTTTTTTAAAAACCAAAATAAAGTTTGTATATCATTATCAGGAAATTTTTAAAAAAAATTTATCTATAAATAAATAATTATTTAATTGACATAATAAAATTTTTGTTAATGGAATAAATGGTTTATTCAATGGTTTGGTTTAATTCGCTGTGGTTTACATTATAAATATGACCAATTGGTTGAGTTTGGTTCAATTTTAGGATAATAGATGGTTTGGTTTGGTGTGGTTCTGTTAAAATCGAACCGTTAGCATCTTTACTTTGAGGTCTATATTTTTAACCTTTGTTTTATAATTATAGCCATAGAAAGGTTTATAAATAAATAGAAATAAAAAATCGTTAATTAACGAATTAGTTTTTCAACATAATTTATTGATTCGAACTATATTTGAAGTGTTCTAAATCATCAAAGATATTAAATTAATTAAATTTTTCTGATGAATTTAGACATATCTAACGATTTTGAATATATCTAAAGAATTTACGATTAACTATAAAATGAAATAATAATGATAAAAAATAATCCATAATAAATAATTTCTGAACTCTTTTTATAATAATTTTGTATTAATTTTAGAAATACTCAAAACATTTCTTAAAATATATAAAGTTAATTTTATTATATACTTATTTGGTAAATTTCATTTTCATTATTATATTTTTTTGTGATAAACGAATAGTTTTTAATGAAATTTATAAAAAAGTTTGATTAATTTAAACTCAAAATTTAATTACTAAGGCTGTGAAAAATCGGTTTTGATCGGAAAAGTTTTAAAGATTTAAATTTCGGTTAAAATATTTTTACATTTTATTTATGTTAAATTATATAATTTTTTTAAAAAATTAACCCAAAAAACCGAATTTAGGGATTTCTAACCGAAATAAATGAAATTTAACAATTCAACCGAATTTTATAAATTAAGTCTAAAACATTTGTTTTAACGAATAAATTTCAAATTTTATTAACCTGTTATATAATTTACTGCAATAATTTTATTAAAAAAGTTAAAATATTTTATTAAAATTGCTTGAAAATTTGTAAAAATTAATTTATATGTTATAATTATAAGTTATAAGTTTTATTTCCAATTTATTCCTAAATATATCGAATTGTATAATATTCGATAATTTTATTTGTTTAAGTTAATATAAATGTCAACCGAAACCTTAACCGAAATTGTTCTTTAATTCTAACCGATAACCGACCGAAATTTAACACTTTTCTAACCGATATTTCACAGCATTATTGATTACTTTTAAACTAAAATTTCGAACGAATTTTTCTAACGATTTTGGTAGTTTTTTCTAACGATTAACTAACGATTTGGCATTAGTTTTTCTAAATATGTTCAAGACCCTAATAATAAATTTCAGGTGTGAAATGGGGATTCCCGTTCATACATTTTAATCTACTTTCTATGAGTCTAAACCTAAGAAAATATCATATAAAAATGAGCCTAGAAAATAATCCGAACAGTATATCAGAAATACAGTTCATTAGAGAGAAATTTTCATGTTTAAGAGTTGCAACCAGGGTTTCCCAAGCTCTGATGGTATAGGGGTGTGTCCTTTCGAGTTTTTTCAAAATTATAGTGGGGTCAAACTCACCGGATTAAGTGAGTTCGATATAAATGATTGTATTTTTATTTTGTTTTTAAATATTCGCTATAGAAAACATTCCCATAATATTATTAGTATTTTTAACTACAATACTTTCGAAACACTCTGAGTTTCTGAGTCTAAATTAGTTATAATGTAAACTGATTACTATTTTAAAAATAAATTCATAATTTTTAAAATTATAATCAATTGAAATGTTTTCTTAATAATAAAATATTTATGCCTCATTCCTACAGATGTCACTCGCTTTGATCGAAGCGAATACTGAAGATTTGGTTCTATGCTTACCATTAGTTGTTCATTACGTTTGGAGAACTCAATGCGTGAACAACGATCAGTGCTCTTCATTGCGAATTCACTTATACTTCATAACTATTCTTTTGGATACTAAACATTTGGATTATATTTTATTTTTTAATAATTTCTGTAAATGTGTTCATTCGATATTAAATGTTAATACTTTATAATGTGTTTGAAGCCAATTGTGAATTAACTGAATCAAACTATTCGTTTAAAGAGTAATTAATTGTGACTAAACTTTTGTTATAATCAGTACTGTATTCGCAAACTCGATAATCAATTGTTATCAAAATAAAACTAATAATTTGTTAATTTGGTGTTACGTTTAACATAGAAACGGATTGGTCTTAAACGTTAAATTAAAAAGTGAATAATGTTAACATCAAGTGCTAACCAATATCTTCGACCCGAATATTTATCTCCACTGCCAACAACTGTAAGTATAATTGCTTTCACCAATTTTTAGATCATATTTCTATGTCTGTTCAATAGTGTAATGCGAGACTATTAGACTATAAACCTCTATGCGTGCGTTTATAGTGTACGTAAATGTGGTAACCCTTTGGCACAGAATTGTAGTATTTTGATGCTAAAAGTGCCAAATTTTAATTTAAATTTTCTGGATTAACACGAATTATTTTTAAATTTGTTTAGTTTTATATTAACAGAGTATACATAAATCACTTTAAAGCGTATTTTTATTTTATTTTTAACGAATATAATTTTCAAAAATTTAAATTTCACAGTGGCTTTGTATTTTCAATTTATATTTAAATCGATAAATTTTCAGTTCAAATTATTAAAACACACCAATAAATGCTGTTTTTTGGTTAAAAAAAAATCAAACCTATAATTTTGTAAAATTCAAAATTTAAACCTATAATAAATTAACATTCGCTTTGCTATCAAACTGTATATTTTAAATTAAACTCTTAATATTTAGTTTAGTGGAAACTTTTATTTATTTCTCGATAATGTTTGGTCCAAATGGCGATATTGAGATATTACCCACACATTTAACATTTTCGAGTTTAAATGCTTTTCTCTGAACTCCATCTGTCCCCACATATATCAACTTAACATATATAACATGATTATCTTGTTATGTATGATTAAATAATTAAATTGTAATACGTTCTCAAATTTGGTAATTATTTTATACCAACAATTTTTTTACGCAATAAATTATAGTTTAATAATTTAAAAAATTAAAACGATAAGACGATGGTTTCGGTAACGCATAATTCATTGATTTGATTACTTTTGCAAAAAGTTTATGTTATTTTTATGTCTGGTGTTTATTTTAAAGCAATAGTTATTTTGATGTTATAAGTGAATTTTTTTAATGATTAGACCAAAAGGTTTTATACCTTATCCAAAACATGGCTCACACATACAATGCATGAAAAAAATATTTTTCTGCTCAAATGCAAAATCCAACACTATATAACCGAAAATTTCACTGTAATTTCTATTTCATAAGAACACAAGTTAATATAACATAACATAATATGCCATTCAAAAATCAAAAAGACGACTGCTAGAGATAGATAGACAGCAATAGCTTATGCGTATGCGTATGCAGATTGAAAAAAAATTGACTTGAATGCTGTTTTATTAAATTAATAGACCGTAAAATAAAATTTGTTTCTGCCTCTCTTTAAACTATATGCCACTCGTTAAGTGTTAACACAATTTTTTTTCTCTTTCTCTCCTTTTCTTTGAATTTCTGTTTTATTAATACTTTGCGTGAATTTTTTTTGCTCGCATTATTATCGTATTACTACTATTATTTATCTCTGCTTTTATTTTGTCATTTTTTTCTCCTTCTCTCACTCACTCACCTTACAGTAGTTGTTAACAGAAATAATAGTGGCTTATTTAATAATAGTTGTTAATACAAAAAACTGAGTGAAAATTAAGTTTATTATGGTTTGTCATGTTTTTTAAAAAGTTTTTTTAGAGTACCATTAAGTGTGAACTTTTCATACGTTTAAAACTCAAATAAGTTATACAATTTTCTTGTTTAATCAAACCATATTACTCTAATTAAAGTTTTTATGTTAAAAAAAACATTTGGTAAAATAAATTGGTATTTCGTTACAGTTGGACGCGAAGAAGAGTCCGCTGGCATTATTAGCGCAGACCTGCTCTAATATCGGCGCCGATACTAACAGCAAACCACTGATTACGCAAATCGATCGCAATAAGGATAGAGACAGCGATAAGAAAAAGAGTGGACGTGACAGCTCATCAGTGAATAGTGAGGACGGCTGCAACAGTGGCAACAGTGTCCAAAGCAATAAATTCTCGTTCAAGCCGTACGAGTCATCGATAACCAGCAAGAAAGACAGAGATAGCAGCGATCGGAGTGCAAGTGTTGAAGTGAGTGACAGTAAGAAATCTCCGCATCACAAGATATCGTCGCCAACAACAAGTCACAGTCACGCCAATAATAATTCCTCATCAGTACGAATGTCGCCCACCGTTAGATCGTCTTCGAGCGGCAAAAGTTCGCCGTTCATCGCAGTCGCGGAGAATGGCAGCAACAGTGTTAAGTCAGAAAATGGTAAACCAAAATCGCCGTCAAACTCGAGCTCTACGTCATCGAACAGCTCGTCGACGAGCAATAGCGTGACGCATACCACAAATACATTAAGCGATTTGGCTCGAGGTATGGATTCGCACGAACTATCTCTCCATTACGCTGCAGCCGCTAAAGCCAATGGTCTCAACTTCGGCGCGTGTTGTCCGACACCAGCATCTGCTGCGGCAGCTCTCGGAAACCTTAAGGGTGTCGATAATAAATCACAACCATATCCAACATTTTCTCCGTATTCGCTGGCGGGTTACGCACCGATGCATAAAGGCATTAATGGAAGCTTCCTCAGCGCATCTCCTTGTCGTGAACCAAACTGCTATAACTGTCAATTAAGCGCAGCAGTCGCTGGAAGAATGGCTCAGTCCGTATGTCCGTCTGGATGTACGCAATGCAATCACGACAGAATCCCATCCAGTTTATTATCACCTAATTATCCTGCACTGCAAGCATTGGGACCGATGGCTGCTTATAACAGCTCATTATATCACGCGTTCGCACAAACAGGTTCACCACTTGTGCCGCAGTCTAATGTCTGTTCATGGATGGTGGCTGGAGATCGCTATTGTGGCAAACGTTTCGCCACTTCTGAGGAACTGCTCAATCATTTAAGAACTCACACCGCAGAAGTGAACGCAAATTCACTGTTTAATCCATTATCAAATCTAAGCGCTTGTCATTACGCAAACTTAGTCAGTGCCGCAGCAGCCGCTTCTTCCAACAGTCCGCCATCGCTGACCACAAGCGCAGGACTGAGGCGAACAGCTTATCCGGGTCTGAGCGATGTGTCTCCGCTTACTAATAGGTATCATCCATATAAACCAACAGCGATGCCAGTAATCGGTGGCATACCATCGCCTCAATTACAGAATTTGTCGCCACTGCCATCAGCGGCGCTAAACATGTATTACTCGCCGTACGGAATACACGGTCAACGCATCGGACCTCCTGTGCATCAATAATATTAAACACGTTTTTTCGAAGATAAGAGAGAATTTTATTGCATATCTTTTTTCGCACTGAATTTTTATTTTTATTTTTTTCCTCTTGTTTTGTTTTGTAATAATAATAAAAAACAAATTGCGAAAAAAGCAGATTTTATTGTGTAATAATATTGAAAAAGAGGATATGATAGAAAAAGTGAGGCAAAACAAATTTAAAAAAAGTTTACAATAAACTTTTTTTTGATTAACTATGTTGTGAAAACTTAAAAAAATAAATTTATTATTATATTACGTCTCAAATACGGGATGTTATACTTGTATGTAATTTAAAAAAACAAAATTCTAATAATAAAAAAATAATAAACTATAATATAATAAAGTTTTAAATCGATACCATTTTTTAAACTTTTTACTCTTACGAGCGAATGCTACGAAACACCAATTTATTAATAACGACGCACGCTTTGACCACCGATTCAAACAAATAAATAAATATAATTGAATTGTTTAATTTGTTGATTTATTTTCAATTAACTATTCGCACGTTTATTAAAATAAAACTTCTGAGTTGAAACGCCATCTGAGTAAACATATAAGTATGTGATACCCTATGATCAATTTCCATTTACAAAGATTTTCAACTAATTTTGTAATATTAAATTCTATTGATATTCTATTTTTCTAATGACATCAAATTAATCCTATACTTCAGATATTGTTTGTTGTTTGCTTATAAGCCTGGGTTTGATAATAGACTTTTTATATACTAGTTATTTTATCGCTTTATTTTAACGTATGCATCAAATCTGTTATACTGTACATATACTGTACAGTATAAGCTAACTATTATCGCGCAAACATTGAATCATTAAAAGCGAAAAAATGCTATATATATAGCATTCTTTTAAAAATGGCAATAAAGAAGAAGTATAGCAGCCATGAACGCGAGAGTGAGGAGTACTGCTTAATTGCGAAAATAATTTATTTTTTATGGGCACTAAGTTTTATATATAACTGACATTAACTTTCGTTCGAAAAGCATATTTCATTTTCGTTTTTCAAATTTTTTCTGTTAGTTTTTCCTTTGCGTTGAATTGATTTTATTTAAAAGACTTGTCTTTAAAGACCATTTGCAGTCTTAAAAAGTTTTAATTTACTGTTTTGGGTTATAAAAGCGGAGATGATTTTCGTTTCGGCGAAAGAAAGATAGAGATAGAGTGTGAGTGAAGTTTCTTTACTATTTGGTTCATAAGTTCATTTTCTATGGCGATCTCTCAGTATTGCTGCGTTCGAGCACTAAAGGAATGTCAAATAAAGTGGTTCGACAATTGCGACATTTGTGAGACAACATTTGTAACATTGCCTGCAATTTACTAGCAATATATTACGAGTGACACTGCATTTCGTTGCGCTTTTCTTCTTTGCGTTTAATGATAGCTAAATCACTAATACTTTAGTTATTAAAATTTTATATATATTTCTGTCGGATATGAACACGAAAAATATTCGATTTAAAGCAAATAGTATTCTCTGCTATATTTAAATAGAATCTTTTCTATTATTGATTAAGAAAATTTTATGACAAATATTTTTCGCAATCAAAAATTAAAATTTGATTGCAATCGTTTCACTGCTATAACGTATAAAAGTTGAATGAATTGTTTCGCAACGGCAATGAATGGCAATGAAAGGCAATGAATGGAAAGTGCATCGCAATCAAAGTTGCATAAGTTATAAGCTTTGGTGAGCGCTGTGTCTCTCTATCAAAGCGAATCCAATCCATCGATTGGGTGATTACTATAGAGTTATCTAACGCTCTCAATAAAAGCAAAACTGTGAGACAAGTATTATCGTCCTCTAGTCCTCTATCACACGAATGACAAGTTCTATTTGGCAGCCGAAAAGCACTTCA
Organism: Phthiracarus crinitus; assembly: GCA_034698025.1. NCBI lineage: Eukaryota > Metazoa > Arthropoda > Arachnida > Sarcoptiformes > Phthiracaridae > Phthiracarus > Phthiracarus crinitus. The sequence continues at coordinate 10,194 of JAQGAW010000028.1, forward strand.
AATTCCTCCTCAGCTTCATATTGGCTGCGCGTTTCTATTTAGCCGGATGTGACAGTGTAAACAAATTGAAAGACTTATCATGCATTTAGCATTTATATAACAAGATGCACATTGAATACGGAGAAAGAGAGAGATTGAGGAAAAGGAATGGAGAGTTCGAGAAACAGAGCGAGAGATGAGAGAGAGGAGAGAGATGTATATAGAGTCGGCAAATAAAGACAGATTATCATTATTATCATTTTGATATACAGCCATATTATTGGCTACCACTTTGTCGGCGAATATTGTAACGCAGCGAATATTCCGATTGTTTACTATTTATACGCTCTTTTTTGATGATAGTATTGTGAAACCTGTATGTGTGATGTGTGTGTGCGTGTGATGTACTTTATTAAAAAAAGAAGTTTTGATGATGTTGTTTGGCGTGTGATGTGTGATGTGTGGTGCACTTCACACAAGAGTATAGCTTAACTCTCGTTGAGTAATAAGTAATCAACTGTAAGAGAGGTGTGTATGTGTATGTGTGTTACATGTGAATTAAAATGTTTATGTAATATGGTGTATATATTTTTTCCCCAAACAATTAATTCGCTTATATTTTTCTTGTTTAATACATCAATGCAACAGAGTCTCACTCTGTGTGTGTTTATTTGTAGGCATAGACTATAATAAAATAATTTACAGCACACGTTATAATCTAAATCGCACTTCAAAATAGATTTAATTATGCCTTCGAAACGTTGTTTCGGCACTTTCTCTATCGTTTGCGCAGTATTTGTGTGCTATGCGTGTCATAAAACTCGTGAACAAATTAAAACAATGAGTAATTTCATCCGTTATAATCGAGAAACGATTTTCGGCGAAAAATTATTGCACTCATATTTAAATTATGTTCATTTACTGCATTCATATTTACAACTTATAAATTTGACTCATAGTAAATAACCGCAGATTTTATCTATGTCTGCAGTAATTTATAAAATACAATAGATTTACAACCTTTTCAGTCAGAATTAATTTATTTAAATCAAATTAAGCGTACGAAAAGTTTCTTGAAATGTCTAGGAAATGGGGCGTAGAGTTGTAATCAACTATACTATACTGTACTGTATAAACAGTGAAAGTTAAATCTATAAGACAAAGAGCGAACGAAATGAAAAATTGGTGATAAAACCAAACAAACACGAAGTATCGCTAAATCAGAGATACTGTATCACAACGTAACGTCTCATAAGTGAGAGCTAAATAAATTGCCAGCGAAAAAAGAAAAGCAAAAAAAACATTTTAAAAATTTTGTTCAACAAAAAGTTAAAAGATTGAGTTTAAACATTCGCAGCAAAATAAGCACTAATTTCGGGTCAAAGAAGATGTCTTTGAATTGATTTCGGTGTAATGGAAGCACACGATCACACCATTCACAGACAAACATAGAAACAGTGAAAGAGACAGAAACACAGATGCACTGTTGCACTGTTTGTTTCCCTTCTTTATAAAAGTATTGGTAAATAAGGTTTGAAGTGAAGATAACACCACGAGAACCACACACACTATATGTGTATATCTCTGGTACGATTTCGCCTCAACAAAAAACTAGTAATAAATGGGAATAAAATGCCGATAATTGTCGGCATCGCTTGTGATCTACTCATAAAAATAGTTGCGAATGTTTGACTTCCGATAAACTTTGTCTGACGTTTACAAGTGCTGTCAGCGATAAAACAGATGTTTGAATACCATTTCAATAGCGCCTTTCATTTCATTCCATTAGCCAATTGTTTACTATCCGTTAGATAGAAGTTCATTATATTATAGCTATTTTTTAGTCAACACTCAATGACTGAATGCCTGAATGCTAACGCTAGCACTTCATATTTCTATTATTTAATTATGACGAGCGAGAGAGAGCGAGCGAGAGAGAGAGAGCGAGCGAGAGAGAGAGAGCGAGAGAGAGAGAGAGAGAGAGAGAGAGAGAGAGAGATTTTCTCATATCATAAATTATATCGCCGTTTCAAGAAATGAATAACGAATTACTAAAACAATGTAAGCTTAAATGGTATTAACGGGAGATAAGTAGCACTCGAGTTTTTAATCATATCAAACGGTTTTTACAGTACAACATCTGTATAGAAAATCCATAGCCAGAGGTAGCAAAGAAAAAATATTATAATAATTGCGAGTGAATAGCAATTTTATTCCAGAAAAAAAAATTATTTTACGTGAATAGAGTGACAGTACATAAAAGGGTTGGTAAAATTAAAACTAAATTAATAGCACATTTCGCTAGAGAACCCCATATAAATGTGTGCAATTTATCGATCAAAATTATACATCAAAATTATACGCCGTATAACTTCTTTTTTTGCGTATTATACGTGTGTATAAGCGGCGACAAGAAAACTACTTTTCTGGGAAAATATGCTCTTATGTGTTGAGTGACACATAACGAGACATAAAGAGGGAGCGAAATAGGTTTTACGCCGAAACAGATATATAAGATATAATATTCGCTCAATTGGAAAACGCAAACAATTTAAATGCGCATAAATTTTTTTCTGCGAGAAAAATAATGGTTAGACAAAAACTAGGGGCAACTGTTGACGGGTTGGGGATCGACAGCAATAAGTAGACAGCATATCATTTTCATTGTCATTATTAGTGACACTTTTTATCTTTTTAAGTTTTTTGTCAGCTCTATGTCACGTATAACTTCCATTATAATATATATTATACACTTTCAAGTGGTCTGGTCTCAATTTTTTCCTTTTTTTTCTGTCTTACAAGTATTATTTATTTGATTGTTGTTCAGAATTTTGACACATTTCATAAGTAATTCGCGAAATTATTTTCTTTAATAACGGCTACAATTTCGCAAATAAATTGCAAATAATCTTTTCCTTTTTTACCACATTATTCGATAAAAACAGTATAATTGCGAGAAAATAAAAAAAAACTTTTACCCTATATTTAATTGATTATAACTAAATACTGTAGAAAACCACTCGTAAGGGATAATATATTAATAATGGTGAGACAAACGCATAATTATGGCATGTGTTTATTTAATAAATTACTTGTACACGAAATTGTTGTTTATTACAAATGACATGTACTTTTCGCCTGTTGTTGTTGCCGTACAAACTATTTTTCTTTGATTACAATCGCGAAAAGAGTAGTTAATATTAATAGTCAACTAAATTAAACTAAGCATATCTGGGAAACCTTCAACATTTTAGATATGCCTGTTCGGTAAATCCCTGCCAATTATACATAATTATTCAAAGCCTTTCTACAACTGTTTTTATGATTATTATTATTATTTCTTTTATGTCAGATAAATTTCTAAATCCTTTTTTGCGCTGAAAAGAGTAGTTTTCTTTTCACCGCGATTTTCCTTCAAAAAAATCTCGCTGCGAGACAACAACACACTGATAAAACGAGAGGTATTATTTAAACTGTTAAGAAATAAAAATAATGACCGAACGAATGAATACTAAGCTCATTTAAAGGTTATAATAAAATGTAATTAATTTTCAACTGTCAAAACGATACGAGAGAATAAAAGTTTTCTTATGTATGTATGCGTGTGTGTGAGAGAGAGAAATAGAGTGAGTGTGTGTGTGTGTGTGTGTGTGTGTGTGAGTGTGTGTGTGCGCGTTAAATTATAAATGTTTTTAAATTGGTTAACAATTATGACTTAAGGCGTATAAAAGAAAAGTGCCAGAATTAAGTTGTCTCTGAAAATCTGTTTATAACAGTTACCAAATCAGAAAAAAAAACCATTCAAAGCATAATATAAAGTGATATTCGCTTTTTACGACTTTAATGGCATAATACATAATACTAATAACTACGAAGAAAGCGATAAAATTTTTGTTCAAAGAAATAATTTAGTTTTTTTGGTTGCATGTCGTAACGCATACCGCCATTGTAACAATTGTTCATCACTTATTTTACAACAACTATCACTACCACTACGACTATCGGTTATTGCGGAATAATAACACGAATTTTACCTTAAGTTATCTCTCTCTGCGTGTCATTTTCCAAATAAACAAATAAAAAATCAAGTTTTCTTGCACTTTGATAGCGCAACACATATACATGTATATATACTTTATTTTTTATGTTGGATGTATTAAAAAGTTTTTTACACCCTATTGGGTCGTTTACTTATCAACTGAATTATTGTCATTAAAAGGAATATGGCATTATTACGCGTCGAGAGAGATATACGAAAGCAAAGAAGAATAAGTGGAAAAAATATCACACAATGGATAATATATGTTACGATTATTGTTCATAAAATTACGACTGAATTGTAGCCATAAAAAATAAAATAAGCGGTATATTTCTGTATACTAGCGATATAAGTCTAAAATTAATGTCCAGCGTATCAGATGTTTGCTCACACACATTCAATATTATACCTTACAGTGCGAAGAAGCATAGTGTGAGAGATAACAGAGTTATAAGAGAGTGGCGGTCATAGAAAAAGCAGTGCGAAGAGAATTATAGACATTTCGTTAAATAATAAAATATAAGTGAATGCGCCTTTTATGTCGCATATAACTTTTTTGTTACTCGAGTCTCTCTCGCTCTATCGTTGGTACACACACACACACACTCACACACACACTGATGTTTAAATACTTCATCCAACAATAAAACGGTTATATAATAAAATTTATGATTTGAGCGAAAATTGTCGGACATAAAAATGCAAATGACACGACTCGCAGATTATTTTTATTGCATGCCTCGTGGACTTTGTGCGCCCTTTCGTGCTCTCTTTCGCCATCTCTCTCGCTCTCGCACAGAGAGAAAAGAAAAAATGTGTAATTTTATTTACAATGCCATATACTTTGATATATTGTTTACAATTGCCGTCTCTTTTCCTTAAAATTATTGCTTTTAACTCGACATATAACTTACATAAGTATGTGCATAAAGTACACAAACTTTTTTATACTGCATATATTTTGCTTCAGTTCAGTATATTATCAGAAATAAAGAAAACTAGAAAAAAATTATTTAGCAGACAATGAAACAGTTTAAGTGGCTTTGAGCCAAATTGATGCTGCAGTGCAGCAAATCTATGCGCTAATAGTGAAATTGGTGCGCAATTTCATTTCAATACTTCGCTCAACACTATAACTGTATATAACTGTATAGTCAGCGACATTATAATAAATCATGAATTGTGTGACTTTTAGCTATTTTATGGCAGCAATAATTTTTTTCTTCTCTCTAACACACACATACACACACATTTACCAACGAGTAAAATGTATTGCTTTTCAAAGTGGAAGCTGTCTGTGCTGTGAGCCAATAGCAGCGACAATATTCATAAATTGTGCGGTCAATTCACTAATTTTTGTGTCGCTGCCTTCATATAAGTTATAAACCATTTGGCAATGAAAGAAAAAGAGAGCAAAAGAAAGAGAGAAATAATAGTAAAAGTAAATCAGCGCAGTTAAGACAGCATGAGAGAGAGAGAGAGAGAGAGAGAGAGAGAGAGAGAGAGAGAGAGAGAGAGAGAGAGAGAGATCTTCGTTCTCTCTTCCTTTTAGCACATAATGTTATATATGATATTACTTTCGGCAGTTGACATATACGATTCAGACCCATAAAAATATTGGCCACCATTCGGGCAAAAATGCGAAATGTGTGTTTAAGTGTCTCACTTGTGACGATTTATGAGACACATTTGTTAACTCAAGCCAATTTCACTTTATTATACGACCAGTTTTTATTTTTTTGTCAGTTCTTTTGCTGGCAAAAGATTGAATGCTGTATCCCTTCTGGAGATTTTGCTGCGGCTATAATGGCATGGATTGGGTTTTCGATTTTAACATTTCAAAAATATGACTGGAATTGCGCAGTTGTTTATGTGTTTTTGAGAATTTTGAAAAAATGATATTTAAGTTCCAAAATAAAAAGTAAATTAATCACTCGAAACAGAGTAAAAAATCAATAAATTTGAGTGTCAGTCAAAATCTCAGACAATATTGACAATATTTTTTCAAGTTTGTTATTCTAACACTTAGACTGAATGCGATATTTTGGGAATATAACTACAAAATATAGTGCAATTGATTTAATGTGACAAAATGTTGGAAATAAATTTTTTAGAGTTTAGTTATTAGTTTATGAAAAACAGTTTTATAACAACGATTCTAAAGTCAGATTTAATACCAAATCGCATAACTTATTCGAGTCAAGTTAAATAAAATGTTGGCATAAAACATAATTTTCACTTACGAAATAATTATTTTTTTCCGCAAAATACCAGCAGTGGTGTGTGTTTGCGCTAAAAATAAAAAAATGGGTAAATGTATAAATTAGATAATTAAAGAAGATAAAAACTGAACACTTCGGCACTTTTCTGCGAGTGAGTGAGAGAGAGATGACACAAAAATTTAAAGGATTTTTTCTTGGCTTTTAAAAAAGCGCAATAAATACATAATAATGACAAACTCATAAATTTTGAAGATTGATAAACTTGACAAAAAGATATGTTGTTTACTAAATCTCTACTTTGTGTGTATGCGTGCGCGAGTCTGTGTGATATAATCACCTAAATTTACCCGAACTCACAAAAGTTATTTTTAATTTTTTATTTTAAAGTGAGCTTCGGTTCACTTTCATAGCATATTATTTTGGTTATTTAACGCATAATATCAGTGTTAACTTTAATATTGATTCCAAAGGAAAGGTTAAGATTAACGGTATAACGATTTAAAAATTATGTTTAAAAAAGTTTTGTCAATTCATTATTTATGGTTAAAAAATGTTGATTTACAAATACGCAAATTTTAAATGAACACGTGATTTTAACAAACTCAAACATTTCTTGTAGGAAATATCAGTCTGAATCCAAATTGTAATATGATATGTTAAAAGAGATTAATTATTGATAATTAACAAAATTATCATATATTTGTATTTCAAAGAAATAAACCCTTTAAAAACAAAATCTTTAAAATAAGTGACATTTATTTTAATATATCTTATTTTATTATCAATTTTTATTGAATTTATTCGTGTATTCCAAAAAATCACAATTATTTTAATTTATCGAAACTGTCAAAAAATTTTGTTTTTATCTATTTTTAATGTTTACTAATCATCTGACAATTATTGCTAAACACTGTCTCCAAGAAATTATTATTCACACCAGTTAATTCGAATTTTCCCAGATATCTTAAATAGGATTTATGAGTTTCTTATGGTCTGTTTGTGAAAAATGTAAAATCGCTAATTTTATCGAAAAATACGAATCAACGAAAAACAAGGTCATTTAGCGAACGGAAAATTATTATGAAAAAAATAATTTTTAACGGTATTATTTCACGGTGTATTAGGCGAAGGTTTTAGTTAATCAGATCAAAAAATGATAAAATATTTGCGCGTTTGAAAAATATATTAGGTAACTGTTTTTCCCCATATTTTGTTTGTAACTTATCTCAATATCTTCCCCGAAATAATGAACATCGCATTTTGAACTAGAGGTGTGCAAAGTCCGAGTAGGTTCAGGCCAGAGTCCCTAACTGTTCGGACCCGAGACCTAAATTAATTTTAAAAAATGTACTGAATTTAACTCAAATACACATCAATAAAATTCAAATTTTTGATTACTTATTTTCGTTTTGCAATAAAATCATGCATTATTTATTGTGGATACTGTATATGTAAAATTGAACAATTTTCTTTAAAAATTATTGTAAATTAGGTCCCGATTTCTGGCCCAAAAAACTTTATGTCCTTTGGTTCCAATATGCTTTTTAAGTCCAGGTCCCGAATTTTGTTATGACTCTCAAGGACACTGTCCTGCTCATCTATACGCCAAAAATATTGGCACATAAGAATTGGAGAGTTATTAAATATTATTAATGACATGTACCGGTAGAAAACTTGTCAACTCGCATATGATTATCAACTCAAAAATATTTTTTTCAGCAGATAATTTTCGAATCTGTGTAATAGTTTACAAAATTGTATTTCAATTTGGCCAGAATAGGTCATAAAGTCATTAGTGCCTTATACTTAAAAAATGAAACAAATCGTCAATAATACGGTATTATCTCGATCACCATTTTATTGTTCAAACTAGAGGTTATTTTATCATTAACGTGTACTTCGCATAATATGTATTTGAAAAAACATGTGTCTGTTTTCATAGTTTGGCCTATCAAACAAATTGTTACAAATCATTTATCAAAAAACTGAAAATTGTTATCTTCCTCAAAAATCTTCTCTTATTTTTTTCCGCGTATAAACGCGTATGCAATAAATAACACACACCAAAAAAACTTATGACAAAATTATAAATCAAAATATCATGACATCCTTTTAGTACAAATTATCCTTGTTTTTATTTTTTTCTATTCAAAAAAATTTGTTTTTTAGTTTCTTTGCTCTCCTATTTGAGACGAGTGTTACAAAACGAAACACAAATACATAAACTTTAGAGAAGCGGAGATAAAAAGGTAATACATATATCGTGATAAATGTTTAATATATTTCGAAAGAAGTTTTTTCTTTTAATAATTCATTTTTGTTTTCTTTCTCACTCATATTTAGCTCGTTTTGCTCGCTTTAAAAATAGCGAACGATTTTTACGTGCCATTCGCGCGGGCAGTAAACATTTATTCGCGACTGATTTGTGACAGTCGTTCTTGTTTTATGATAGCGATGGTAATACAAAGCGATAAAATATTTTAAATTTTTATTACGTCTCTATTATTTTTACAAATTTTCTTAAGAGGAAAATGTTTTAATAAAAATAAATAATTTTTATTAATTTGAAAATTATTTAAAAGAATAAATAATTTTAATTATCTTTCGTCGTGTGTTAAATGTTTTATTGCTAGAAAAATGTGTGTATACAATATAAATGAATTTACATGGATTTACAGTGTGATTAAAATTAAAAATCGTAACTTTTTTGCCGTTATAATCAAATAATAATGGTTGGAGGCGTAACAATAATTTAAAAATATACTTATATAAACTAGTGAAAAATGTTCAATGAAGTACTGTATATTGCGAATAGAATCACACAAACAAAAAAAGAAATAGTTTCACGCTTTGAAATTATAAGAGCACCGCACTTGTAAAAACATGTACAGTACCACTAAAATATGATTGACAAAGAATACATAAATGTATGGATATATCGGTAGAATAGGTCTCCCTCACTATTCTTCTTACATTTCTCTTTACATATATCGAAAAAAAGAAAAATGCCATTTGAAACAAAATCGTAGTTTTCGCTTAACTGCATTGAAAAGTGCCTAAAAAGCGAAAAAGTTGTTCCCTTTCAGGTGATAGTATATTGAGAAAAGTTGACAGCCCATGAACGTCTATGACATGTGGCTCTTACCGATACTTGACAGCTTTTTAACATATATTACGTGCTCAATTTTTTTATTTTCGCAGTTAAAGGGAAAATATACCCCAAAAAATAAATTTTCACTTTAAAAAAACCCTCATAGTATTTGAATTGAAGAAACAAATAAAAGGATGTGTATTATAAATAAAATAAATGTAAATCTTTTATCCACCCTCTTTCCCACCTCACACTAACACACACACACACAGTATGAAATCTAAAATTAATAAAATACAAAACACTCATTTTCGCATACAAATATTGTTCAGAGAGTGTATAGGAATAGTAAACACACTAAAAGTCAGAATAGCATGACTATTAAAACACCTGCCAAGTTTAACAGACTTTTATATTTATTTTTCGCTGTTGATTCATATATTTTTATCCAAATTGTAAAACTAAATATAGAAATCGCTAGTAACACAATGCAAAGAGAAAAATAATAAAAATCGCTAAATTAGCTGTTAATGGGTTACGCGATTTATAATTTGACAGTACAGACAACGGAAACTAATGTTTGAGAACGATGTGTGTGTGCGTGTGAATGTGTGCTGTAATTATCGATAAGAAAACAGATGCATCGCAATTCAATGCGAGAAAAATAAGTTTTTTTTGGTTTAGTTGACAATTTCGGGCACAAATGAAAATGCAAAGCCGCATATGTGATGTCGAAAAACAATTTACAACTTCAATAAAACATATATACGTTTGTTTACATGTGTGCAGTAAAACTTATATTATGTTTAGTATAGCGTACATGTGACAAAAAAATAGTTTAGTTGTTTAACTTTAAATTATTATTTATTAATTGCGAAATTTTTTCAATAAGAGTATTTTTCATTTTATTCAGATTTTTACTATTTTACAGTATTATTTACTGGTATCAGAGATCGTAAAATTCGTAAAAGTTTCACAGTCTCACTCTCTTTCTTTGTTTTAACCTATTATACTGAAACATAAGCAAAAATTACTACAATTTTTTGACCTAAATTATAATAAAACAAGAACGACATATGTTTAACAAGAGCTCCAATTTTTGTAGCTTACAATGTAATGCAAAATGTAACAAATATACTGTATTAGTATTTAACTCATGACAATATCCAAAAACTTTATCAGAGATACACAAATACATAATAGATGCTTGTCTTACAAAAAGTAAGCTAAAAACGTTGTACTTTGAATTCGATAAAATTTATAATTACAATATTTTCATAAAACAATATATTTATTTCGAAAATTCGATTTAAGTGTGTTTTACTACATAAAAACTAAACTACATTTTAGAATCAAAATTACTGTATGAATGAATTGTTCTCTGATTACAAAAGATTACCAGAAATTGTTGGAGTTATCGATATATCGATATAGTTAAAGCTGTATGTATGTTAAGCATGTAAAGGATTATACTGTAGTTCAAGCATAAATGTGAAAAATAAAATTTGAAAATATATATTTGTATTAAAAATCACCCCTAAATTACGTAATATGTGGGTCTTTCCAAGAAGGCGGTAATACAGCACATACACAATTTATGAGAAATGTGAAAAATGAATGTTTGCCCAGTATGGGGTCGATGACGGCTTCAGAGATAGAGAGAGCGAACCAGAATACATAGAGAAAGAGCCTCACAAGATGTGCAACGATGCATGAATGAAATGTACGGCAAACAGAACGGACAAAAACAACCTCAATATAAGGTGTCATTGAGGCTCGAAAAACTTTTACGAACCAATACATGACATTTTGCCGAAACACACAACAGTGCAATTGAGTGGCAATACCAGTTGAAAAGAAGAAAAAGCGAAAAAATCTTTTCGTTCAGAAAAGATCTCTCAGATGCTTTGAAGGGCAGAAAAATGTTTATTGCTATGAAAAAGTTTACCAATGCATTAACAATTCGTGTGTATGTATGTAAGCGTATGTACGCGTATGTATGTGTGTATGCGTTGTATGAGTGTGTAGCATAGGTTCATTTTGAGGCTACATTTTCGGCTTTAAAATTTATGACAGTGACATCAGCGGGGGTCTGACAGACAGGCCATTTGTATTATTATCCCCATCAAGATATATATACGGTGGGCAATTCAACATAACTAACTGAATAACACACACACAGCTTCAACAATCGCGAAACCTTTAGGACGCAATAACAGCTTGTATTTTCTACACATAGAATAGTATAACGCGTAAGCATTTATCCAAAGAACTAGAGGTGCCATTGTTGGCAGTGATGGCGAGAAAACTACTGTATCATAAATATAAACATATTTTTTTCTTCGTACTTGCGCTGCGAACGCACGCACACATGATATTCAAAACGATACAGTTTTAACAGAACATTGCATTGATAAACATAAATAACTGCAAAGAGATTCCTTTTAACATATTTTTTTAAGAAAATAGTTATACAAAAAGTATTACGTAAAATTGAAAGTTTTTGCAAAAATAATAACCATTTATGATCGGTAAGAACAACGATACATAAGGTGGTGGAGTGCACGCAATAACCCTCCCATACATTAAAAAATCGTCAGTTAATACTTATTTACATAGACATGTAATACAATAGATAAACTTGAATTGGATTCTGGTTTTCATTCGCAATACAACACTGAGATTCATATTTTCGATAATTTTAGCTTTTTTTTATTTCTTTGATGCATACAGTTTTTTATTATGATTATTATTATCGGTATTTCAGCGTTATTTATCGGTTTTATCTGTTAGCGCCACGTCTGGCAAACAGAAAAAAGAACAGAGAAAACTCTCGAAATATTTTGAGAGACAGTTTATATTTATGTGAAAGATAATGATTACTTTCGCATTTAACTTCGCCATTAGCGGCCAATACTTTGTGTTATTCTAGGTTTTCGGGATTCGGTTTTTCCTGTTGTTATCCCAATTGGATCGTTTGGATCGACGCTTTTATGGATTCTTTCTCTCCTTTTAAATGTTTAGTCTGTGAATAATGTGAAACATATGTGACGACTGAACTTAACAACAGTGCGAATACACACTTATTCGCGTACATAAACCTAAACGCGTTTTAATAACGCGTGTGATTTATTATTATTATTTAAACTCCAATACAGTTGCGTTTTTGCCTGTTAGCGATAGCGGCGATCGAAATCATAAACTACTTTAACTGTTTTTTCTCTACAATTGTATATAATATTTCTCTATTACTATCAGCATTAGTTTTTTTACCGGTAATAACTCGATGACATTTAGCTTTCAAGTAACAACAAAAATAGTTGTATGTTATATAAGATAATAGGATACATAATAAATAGTGAATTTGTACCGTCATCTATATGTATATACAGTATACAAACTGTTGTATTTAAAGAAGTTTGTCATTTCGGCGGCATTTTTCTCCTCTTCCCTACTTATTCATTTTATCAGTGTTTGTCACTTATGAAAACCATTTGTGACATTTCACGTCATGCGAAAAGCACGAGTACATCAGCGAAAGACGGCAATCTCTCTCTCCCTCTCTCCTCTCACTCACTCTCTCACTCCAAACCATCAGAATAACTATATTTTTATAGTTTGGTTTCTTTCTTCTCATTATGATATGTTTTTCGCAGTGTTCTTATCAGTCAGTTTTAGTTAGAGTTAGTGTTTTCAACTTTTGCTTCAAAATCTGCTGATGTGAAATCACCGCGAAATAAATTTATTGGAAAATTCTCTTTGAATCGAACGGAGAGTGAACTCAACGAATTTAATGCAAAACTTTTGAAAATATTAAATATAAATATAGATTGATTGAGGAAAGAAACTTTTTCTATAGTAAAAGAGAAACAAAGTGTCGTATTATTAGCAGAATAGTCTCTCTCTCTCTCTCTCTCTCTCTCTCTCTCTCTCTCTCTCTCTCTCTCTCTCTCAACGATTTTATTACTTAATTTCATAAATATCTGGTAAAGGATATAAAAGAGGTCATTGAGAGAAATAAATTGGTCCATAAGTCATGAGTGCATGTGTGTGTGTTTATGGCATCAAAGTGAATGCGATGATCATAGATGAAACACATCGCCGCTCACATACACACACACTCTTGATAGCAATAAAATATCTCAACAGCTAATGCCTTAAACATAACATATTCACTCGATTTTGATGAAAATAAAGAGCGCTTTCAACCTCTTTCGCTCTTCTTTTTCGCCAGTACTTTGATTGCGTTGTGGCGCAACCTCGCAGTTCCCCAAAAATCATTGATTGCTGACAACATCTGTTGTCAAGTCATTTTACTATCACTTTGCCATTTTTGCCCATTTAAGGGCTGATGGCTAAAGCGGCCGTGAAAGTGGAGCACTTTAGTGTTTGAAAGAGTGCCGCACTTAGTGCTCGAAACGCTCTAATATTGCACTATTCAGAGAGAAAGCGAGAGCGAAAAAAGTTTACATCACAGCGCGCAGACATTTAATGTAATATCAAGAGATGACTACCGCTGGCAATTTAAACGTGAAAAAACCACTAACGATCAGCTATCAATCATTAGCGTTAAAATAACAGCAGCGTTTGGTCTTTACATTATAACTAGGCTTTTCAGCTCATATTTTTCATTCTGCCATTCGTTTTTTATGTTCTTATATAATTTTTGACAACTTTGAAAAACGGCTCAAATTAATAATTATAGTCGAACCCGTGTTTCGCTCCAATTTGGCGAAAAATTTTGTTCAATCTATTTTATCCCGAGAGAGGAGAGAGAACCCAATACATAATTGGACTATTTTGGGAAACGTTTTTAAAAAAGTTTTGTCAACACAAAAATATGAACTCAAGTGATAGGAAAATATTTAATTCAAAAACGGATATAAATTAAATTATTTATATTAAAATTTGTAAAATGATTTGGCAAATCTTATCAGAATTTGAAGGTGTATTTATTGGACATTAAAATCCGAATAGAATATGTTAACGGGTAAAAAATGGGAACCCGTCCCGACCCGTCACGGAACAACGTAAGCCTCTTACACATACTTCACGCTTTTCTTTCCAACAGATTTACTGTCAAATACTCGATACGAGCTCACTCTCAACCTCTGCTACCAATAGAATTCTGTGTGAGAGAATGGCAGAGAAAATATGATTAATGAGCTCCTAATACTTACAGCACACACATATTGGAATTGATGAAAATTCACTAACATTACCATTGCATATGTTACGCGTATATTTTTACGATACACGATGCGTGTATGTGTGTGTTTGTATGTGTGTGTGTGTGCACTATTGAGTGAATACCGAAAAATTGCAGTGCAGCACAGCCTCAGCACAGCCTCACAGCTTCACCAGCAATTGGAAAACACAAAACTAGTTGTGCTTCTCTACTCTACTCATTCAACTCACTCTAGTTTCAACGGCGCAGTTAAGGGTCACAAATGGTTTGATTGATCGTTCACCTATCATCAGTCAAAATCTGTACAATAATCAAAACTATTCGAAGCGATTCGCGTCAAATACACTAATAATCATTTCCTGGCAGTGATCAGCTTTCGTTCCCCTATGCCTCTCTCGTGTTGAAAAAACTCACCTCAAACTACACGATTTACGCCATTAAATCACATTTCTCTTTATTTATAAGATCAAAGGAGAGGAGAGAGAGGGGAGAGAGAGAGAGAGAGAGAGAGAGAGAGAGAGAGAGAGAGAGCTAGCGATCATTTTGGACTTGAGTGACGAGCGGCTCCTTTGCTGACATTTGCCAACTCTAGCGTGTATTAACAAAAAATCCTTCGGTGGACATGTTTCAGAGAAAGAAAAAATTGAAACACGATAATAGGGTCTTACCATATTATATATGGTCGCTGGTGTCGCAGACATAAATCCTAGAGATTTTGCTTGCGGGGCAACGAGCTTTTGAAATAATACTATTATTTCATTAAATACTCGATTATACGTAAAATGATCTAAAAGCTGACATAAAGTGCTATCGTTTTTTAGCGAAGTAATTAAGGAATTAAATCCCCGGTAATATGACAGCTGTAATTTTTTTTGTTTCTCCCGTTTCTTCTGAGCAATTATCTCACAAAAATTTATGTTTTATTATTATTTAGTATTTCGTTGTGTGTTCTTTAGGCAAAAATCTTAAGGGGTTTTTCTTATTTATTCTTCTCTTGACAGATAAAGAGATTTTTGTCGTCAGATAAAAACAAACCAAACTTTTTTATGAATACGCAGCAAAGCGAGAGAAACTAAAAAATCTTCCCCTCATAGTAATTAGGGAAAAAAAATCTTATTATTACTGTATTGCAGTTAATAATAAAGAATAAAAATATAATCACTATTTTACAGGCACATACAGTGATATATACACACAAAAAAAATCATTATCTTTCGTGCAAACGAGAAAAAAGAAATCTTTTTTGTTCTCTCCGTTTATCTCTTGTTTCGCGTTTAGTAATCACGGACTAAACTGACAGACAATAAGAGCGAATATAAAACAGTTGAGCGATGAGTATCTCTCCGGTTCTTTTTTGCGAAACTAGCAAAACACCTGCTGACAGATGGAAAAAAGAGATTCTAGTTTTTTTCTACTTAAGACTTCAAGCGACAATTGACGGTCAACAACAACAACAACGGCAACAATAACTACTGCTAAAAAAATAAAAGAAAGAAACAGATATTGACTGATATGTTTGATATTTGGGCGATCCTTTTAAATAAAAAAAGAAAAGGAAGTGCGCACTCTATTATTAACAAACTTATGGTAAGTGTCATCAATCAGTATCGCTGACAATGTGTACTTCAAACACATCACTCATTCGGGCAAATATATTTTTTTGGAAAAGAGGCCCCAATTCTGTGTGTGTGTCTCTCCCCTCTCTCTCACTCACTCATTCAATCTCTATCTTATCTATACGTTATTTTAGCATACAGAGTAATGTAAACTCTATTACTTTAATGGTGTGTTCGTACACCACAGCCACCACCTCTCGATCGAGTCGAGTGAAGTTCCACATTCATGGTGTGTGTGTTTCAAAATTATGTCTGTATCAAAATTTTCATTTTATTATATGTTATAAGTTTAATGAAAACTAGTTTTATATTAAGGCATTTTTCATACACGAATATATATCATTTATTTTTCTCTGGTGTCACACATTAAAACAACTGCTCCGTAAAACTCATTAATCATTTTTTCTCTCACTCTCTCAATCGCGAACCATTTTCTCTTTATACGAGCGCACAATTTCTCATTTTTCAAAAAATGCAAAATGCAACGTGAGATTAGAGCTAAAACATAACGTGTGTGCTTGTGTTTTGTGCGTGCTATATATATCGGTACAGTAAGTTAAATTTTGTATGAGCCCTTAATCAATGTTAGATTAATCACACACACATAAAGTATATATAATAAAATAGCATTTCGGGTAATTTATTGTTTAGGGGGATGAAAAAAATTTGATAAGTAATACCCGGCATATAAGCATTTATATGTATTCTTGGGGTAACAGTTATACTAGTAATTATTTTGTTAGATATAAAAAACAGAGATGAATGAGCAAAGCGGCGACATATGATTTATCATTTGGATTCAATTGTTTCATTTCGAAAATGAAATTCTGCATTAAAAAACAAAATTAGTAGATTGTAAGTGTGCTATAATTTAGTGCAATGTATTAATTTATTATTATTAATTTTCGCCACAGTATACGAGAATACACTATTCGAGTGTAGGAACAGAATTGTGTTTTCCTGTTAAAGCATAATTCATTTCACCAGTGCTAGAATAAGCCATTCATTATAGTTTTTATTTACGGGAAATTGAAAGAAAAAATTTAATTTTGAGAAAAGTATATTTTTTTCTCCGCAATAAAGTGAAAAAAGAATAAAAGAAACGTTTTCGAAATATATTTTATCAGCGGAAATATTAATATGTTAAAGTGATATAAAATTTTTATCCTATGATATGATAACAGTATTTAAAACAGTGGTTTACTTTCGAATAAACTTTTTAAAAATAAATTATTTATTTGTTACGCTGAGGGAAACATTATAAATATTCATTAATTATAATAATATATAACCCAAAACTGTGCAAAAACAATTAATTACAATATTTTATTATTAATCAAAAAAGTATTAGAAGAAAAATCCTAAACTAATTGAGTAATTATTGTAATTTTTTCAAAAATTTTGTTTTTTATTAAAATTGATCGGTTAATTAAAATTATAATAAAACAAGTGAGAATAAAATATCTCAGACGTATTCTCAAATCTTACAAAACTTTTTAATTATATATGTGTTATACAATTAAAAATAATAGGAGACTAATTTTTTTACTTTTTATAAGAATATGTAATTTTTCCATAATTTACGATAAAATTGAAACCTATATACCAAAAAATGAATATCTATTTTAATGACAGAAATAGTGAAACATCATAATCACGTTTAGGTCACACCTACCGCTAAATTAATAAAAACTCGCACACAGTAAGTGAGCTGACAAGGAATAAATTTTAGCCATAGATATTACTAATTTACAACATCAACCATTAATGCACTAAATGGTAGTGTTTTTAAAGCTCGCATTACATTTAGTAATTAAGTCAACATAACGAATACATAGTACGGCTAATAATACACAACACGAACACAGTGAATATACAGTCTATTATTATTATTATGTTAAACTACTATCATGTTTAATATATGTTTTAGGACTCGAAATGTCGACTACAAAAAAACGCCAGTATTATGCGTTATGTATACTTTAGCCGTACGCGGAAAGTTAACATCAGGAGGTCTTTTGGGGAATAAAAAAACAGCAAAAAAGAAACGCCTGATATAATGTACATATATCTGCTACTTTTATTCGCTGCGAACGTGAAAATGTTTTATACGCCACCATAACTGAATATATGCTTATATTATATTACAAAAATATGTATAGATTAAGTCATAAAAATCGTAACCGCAATATGCATTAATAATTAACATTATGGCAGATACAAAACAGTACTGTATTTAGCCATAGAAACTACGCTTCCTCTTCTTAACTACTGTCACTCTCATGTTATCAATATTTGATGAGATTCTACTTTTGAACGCAATTATAATCACCGACGAGAGAGAGAGAGAGAGAGAGAGAGAGAGAGAGAGAGAGAGAGAGAGAGATATATCATTACTTTCAATACATATGTGCCTAAATTACTCTCTAGTTTTGCGGAATAAATGAAGCTATAGACGCAAAAATTTGTTTTTATTACACTAAACATACCATATTATTCGTACACTAAGTTTTATCGCATTGATATTTCTAACGAGTATCATATAAGTTATAACTATATTTAGATAATTAGACGACAATTTTTTTGCTCTGTTTTTAATATCCTAATTATTTTTATTAGGTTGTAATAAAAAATATTCCGCACACCGAATGCGTTTAATACTCATTTCATCCCACCATTGTTGCTGTCTATACATCCATTTCTTTTTATTTATTGCCTATTTTAAGGTGAGATAGTGTTTTGTGCGCTAAATTTATTAATTTATATATTTATAAACGGCGGTTATAATTAGCGATATCATTGTTCTGAAGAATTGATGAGTCAATAAACAGCTGCCCTAAAATTTACTGCTATAAAATTATAACTTTAGCCTTTTATCAACCGTACACTCAATTAAACAAAATGAGATATAAAATTGGGTTCAACTTCTATTTACCGAATCATTTTGAACTAGAGTTAGAAACAAAAATCTGCTCCAACCAACTTTATTAAGTATTCCCAAAAACTCCAACATAACTCCTTAAAAAATTCTAAAACTGTTTACAACTCCGCTAAAAATTTGAATTTATACGAATTATTTAAAACTCCAATTCGTCTCATTTCAGTCTCATTCCAACTCCATTTTTTCTAACTGCAACTCTAATTTTTTATTTCAATCAAGTTGTCGATTAATATCATAAAATGTAGATTATCTTAAATTAATTATAAATAATTGTTATTTATAAAAAATTTTATAAAATGGAAAAATTTTTAGTGGAAAAAATTTCCACTCCACAATTCCAACTCCAATAAAACTATTAATGACTCCAATTAACTACAACCATAACATTTAAAACTTGTTCCAACTCTATTCCATTTCAAATTAAAATTGAAATTTTACTCCAACTTTACTATCTTTAAGCCTATTTTCTCAACTCAAATCTCATTCCAGTGGAATTGGAGTTGACATTTCTATCTATATTTTGAACACACATATCATATTCTTAATTTAAATTTGTTTACCGTTAAAAATCTATGATAATAGCATGAAATATACTATATATGCAGAAACACAGTACAGTAGAAACGCACTCAATGATGGAGAAATTAGTTTAGCTAATTGATGACAGCTTTTTAATAGAAAGTAGACAACAACTATCTAATTCGTAGCCATTTTCTGTAGTATAATACTGTACAATAATATGATTCTCTAATGCTAAATATTGTTACGCAAAAATAAACATAAAATATGTGCTGAAACTCGTAAGGAGCATGAACTCTAGTGTGATTTTCGCATAAGAATTCACCTGTGTATGTATGTATGTATGTCTATATTCTGAAAATGTATATTTTTCGATATCATTATCGTAAGTATCAGTTGGTGCTGTCTTTTTATACAGTATTAAAGACTTATATACCACAAAAAGCGAATGATGTTCGCGATAAATAATGGATGACATATCATCGTGAGATGGCTTTAATAGTGATACTTAATGTGTCAAACAGCCGTAGAATTGCGTTCACTTTATTTTTATTATATTTGATTATATCACAGTTAGCCTAAATTATAGCCACAGTAGCTGTAAGACAGTGAACGTATTTAATTATTTACTGCAATCATGTGCTTACGATTTTTGTAGCGAAATCAAACTGAATTTTATTTATCTTTTGCTCCGAAATTACTCTTAATTATTACCCTTTTTGTGATATTCTCTAACGAGAAAAGGGTTTATTAGGCCATAAATTTTTATTTTTAAAATAGAAGTGTCAAAAGAGTGGACCAGTTAAATGTCAAATACATAAAACTGTACAATTAAACGTATGCATAGGCTATAAAATGAAAAATTAAGCCGAAATAAATTATGAGAAGGAGGTTTGAGATGGCCCTAAATTTTCCTTATTTATTTATATTTCGCTGGAAAACGAATTAAGAGAAAAATATTTCTAAATGGTAACCGGATTTTCGGGCCGTTAACATAAAACTGGCGTTTAAAGTGGAAAATATAAATGAACAGAACAGAACGGGTGATAAACCGACATCATTTCTTTGACTGACGAGAATGAGAGTGGAAAAAACGATTTATATAGACATAGCATATATATCTTCACATACACACAAAAAGTGTAAGAAGGAATAAGTTGGCACACTATAAACACAGAAGTTTTCCCGAGAAACATATTGCAGCTTTCCTTTCTTTCTATCATAATATATATAATATTGCATAATATATAATATATAATCAGTGAGCAAAGCGAAACGGCATAACTGGCACTCCCTTTAATTTTAGCCTTTTCTCAGTGATTTTTTCCTCTCACTCCTGAAATGCAAAACATAAGGTACTATTATCTCCAAACAGAAGTAGTCTTACAGTAGAAAAGAATAAGAAGAAGTAGTAAAGGATGGAAAACATTTGTTACATTAATGCTTAAACAGACACACACTCTCTCGCGAAAATCACTACTCTTGAAGAGTTAAACACGCTTTTAGTGTGGGATTTACTGAACAAATGGATCGAAAACGGAATATATTTTTTCTCATGATTTTTATGATTTATTCGATTTTGTAAAAAAACAAATTTAATTGCATTTATTACGCGTAATAATATAGTAATTTCGTTGTTTTTGAGCCAGTTTTTTGTTAACTTCTAAATTAAGGTTTAGTTTTAATTGGTATTATTTTTTCTACACCCCATTTATCTTCTCTCGCTCTCCCACTAAAAAGTTATCTAACTATTACGAGCCCAACAACAAAGAAAAATAGAAACGAGTCGAATACTCATACATATATATATTTTTTACAATTCAATTTGTGATGCAATAAAAACCACTATTTTTGTTGTTCAGTTAAGAGTTTACGACACTTAAATAGCAATATAATAAAAATTAAGTTTGTTTTACTGGCAATTTTTTTCGTAGAACTTTTTTTTATTGTTTAATTACATGTGTGCACAAAAGAAATGCTGCGTTTTTTATTTTAATTTTAATTTTATTTTTATATATTTATTTCGACTGCACACACAAAAAAGATCATAAAAGATTTTTGTTGTGCGATTCGTAATTATATAACAGTTATGACTGTATGACTGCCAAAATTTAAGATGCAGTTAAATCATTATCTTATAACTTACAAGACAGGCTTAATTGAGGCGAATATTTGTATAAATTATATTACATTTAGAGAGATTTTATTTGTGTAAAGTAATTATAAATTCTTTTTGTTTATAACTCTATGCGAGCGACGAACAAGAAAATAATAAACATAAAAAAATTGTTTTTTATATGAGTGGACTAAATAGTAGTGTTTATATGATAGTATTGCTACTACAGTACGACTATTAATATTGTTATTATTATAGTGTGTCTGATAAGTCGCGGTACAATAAATAAATAAAAGAACAATTTTTATGAAATAGAATAAATTATATATACGAGTATAAATTATATTTTCTCGTTTTATCTTAAATGATTTTTTATAACGTTAAGCTTGGATTTTATTATTAATATTATTTCACTTTTATCTGATTTTTAAAGCGAAGTATTGGTGCATTAATACTAAGGAAATTTTAATAATTTATGCCTAGAATTTGGGATAAGAAAATTCGTTTCTTTGAAACAAAAAATCGTAAACAGAATATTTTAAAAAATAAAATTTCCACTTAAAATTTAAAACTAAATTATGTCGAATCTATTTTCGGAGTTACAGCAGATATATTTACGGTACTTTTTTGTCAACAAAAATAAATTTCATAATACAGTAATTTTTCGTGTATACTTTTTTAGAAGTCTCTTAATTTAAATATATTCGAGCTCTTAAATTATTAGAATTTCGTTAATATTTAAATGCATGTGACATATTGTGGCCTACTTTCGTTTAAACTCTTTAATTTTGATTAATTGCTACGAATGCGAAGAATTATATATTTTTGAATATATATTCACAATTAAAGAATTTAAAATTCAGCGCATGACGCCTTACAATATTATAACAGAAACGTTAAAAGCGATATAAATTTTTTGTAAACAAGTTGTTTTAAATGAAATACTTAATTGAAACACAACGCTCTTAAATATTTCGTGTAATTATAATTATTATTATTGTTGCATATACTGGTAATTTAATGTTGATTGTAATTAATGGCAAATTTTTATATGCATTATCCCAGCCATTAATTAGAGAAAAGCGAAAAACCATAAATAATCCAAACATCACATCATTATTAAAAGTTTTTCCACAAATTTTTTTACGCAAAGTTCCAGTATTTTTATACTAAGTTTCAGCTTTACGTTCAGATCAATTCATTATACTGTAATAAATTGTTCAAAACCATAGCATTGAAGCAGTATTTTAATTCATTTTATTTTGATATAGTGTTCGCTGCAAACATCACACAATTCAGTAAAACCAGTAACGAAAAAATTCTCCCTCACTGTCACTCACATTAAGAGCCTTCAAAATTGGTTACAATGCGTTGATGTGCAGTATAGTTAGTGAGATCATTACCACAATACGATTGGCAAGCATTGCAAAGCATTCTCGGTATTACTGTTACAAACTATGTATGCGAGAGAAGAGAAAATGTAACATGAAATGAATCAATCCCTTGAGATTTAAGACACTGTAGCGGATGACAAGATTATCAAAGCCAATGCTAGAGATGAGAGAGAGAGAAGAAAACTGCAATCATATAACATATAACAGTTAAGCCAAATCGTGTAATACAACGTTATATTTAACATAGCGTTGAAATATTGAAGGAATAATTTCTTGAAACTTTCGGGAAATATTTGAAAGAAAGTTTTAAGAAAAATATGTATATTGATTTGATTACACGCAATGTTCCACAAATAAATTAATAGAATTTAAAAACAGAATTTTATATTGAGTTACGTAATATTATTCGTAATAAACTTTTAATAATATTTTTAAAATTTTAAAAGCTCCACAAAACACCATCGAAAGAAAATTACCCGATAAGGAGTTTTTTGTTTTTTTTGCAACATTAGTTGAGTATCGAATTGAGCGCTCATTACTCGCGAGCATACATACACATACACACACAATACATCAAATTTAGTTGAAATCAATGATATTACAGTACAGACTGGAGAATACTGTATAGAAGAAGAGCGTGCACTCACAAGAGAGCACAAACAATACGAGATCAGCAAATAAATGAACTGAAGAGAGAGCCCATAACTTAATGCTGAGCCCGAAACTTAATTATGCGAAAATGAAATCCCGACTACTTTGAGATTCCTGTAGCGATTTAGTGCTCCGAAACGGAAAATACCACTATTTTCAGTTTATCTGTTAAGGAACCATCGCATACGCCGTACATATTATTATTGATTGATATACGGACAGACTGTGGCATTAAATTGGATCGCTATTTAATGAAATCACTGTAAATTATGCCTCCCTTTACGAACACAACTAATAATCTTCGCAATACTTTCTTTAATATATTATTATTATTTATTTCTGTGATAAATTTAGACAAAGTGTATAAAAGCGAATGAAATTTTCACTGCTATTAAAAATCATACATAAAACGTCGATTTTTGACTTGAGGGCAAAAAAACGAAAGGAATAAGACTGGAGAATGTAATTATGATCAAACGGTTTAATATAATAAATATCGAAAAGAAAGATCGTTAGTAAGATTAAGTCAGAATAAGAAATATGATGATAAATAAAAAATATGCTAAAATATGCCTCTCAGTGCTAACATAATTGTAAGGCTAATAATATTATTTAAGGCGATACTGCCATACCATGAAAAATATATCCTTTTTTATTATTGTTTGGGCTGATTAGAGCTATAACTGTGCAGTAAATTGTATTGAGTCATCATTTGATTATAGAGATGCAAATTCGGGTTATTATTATTACTATCAGCGCGCAAAAACACAACGACAGGAATATCTTTTTACTGCCCATATATTTAATTTTGACGATTGAAATACTGTACTGTACAGAACATAGCGCTATCATTAAATTGTGCTCTCAGTTTGCATTAATGAGTTGAATGTAAATTGTTTGAGGCATACATGCACTGAACGCTGAAGCACTTATGATTCAGTTCACACTTCGCACTGTTTCTCTATCGGCCCATCATTTTAAAAGAACAGCGACAGTTTTAATTGCTCCGCTAATGATTAGAACTATCCATATATTTACAGTGGATATATCTCTTCAGCCGAAATAATGAGTATTTTTCTAAAAAGGCGTTTACACCCATTGTGTTGCGTTGAATATAACGATTGTGTAGAAATATACAATTAAGTGCTGCCTCTTTTTTCTGGTGCGTGTGTTTGGTTTCCAATTAATAACTAGATTGACTGCGAGATAGAGCTTCACTTCCGTTTAACTTTAAATGAACAATAAAGCCACGGATTTTTTCAACCAAATACTACTTTTTAAACATTAAATAATTTAAAAGAAAGAAAATAAAATTACAGATTTAATAATTTTGTAGCAATGCTTAGTTACTAAATCTATACATCAATAACAACATCTGTAATGCATTCTACAACCATTTTATATTTTATTTATAAACTAAAATTTTTAGAGACTAAATTTTGGGCATATATCATAGCAATCTCTAATTCATTCTTTAAATTAATCATAAAACATATTCTTTTAAATAATATACTGTAAGTCGATTCGTGGTTTATATTCGCAGCAATAGAACAATGAATGGAATTTTGTATAATAAATCCAAGAATTCGAGATGAACTTTGGGAATGTCAGACATTTACTACAAATTTCTAAGGTAATCAACGAGACGTAACATATAAAGGGGAGAAGGAGTGAAAAAACAGAAAACGATTAAGCGATAAGTTTTAAAAGACAATACAGTACTCGGAGAAACACTTATACAATACAATATATATTTTGAGATCAATTGCTATAATTAGGCTCGCAATGAGAAATGATGGGCCAAATTCATTAATTTTATCTGTTCGTAAGGTTAATGGCATTGAGAGCAAGCATACGAGCGACACTTAACGATTCGACTCTACCATTGCAATCAAAAAAATTAAGTGTTAGTTTTGCCACCAATTCATAGTACGTCTCGGGAATGCTAATGATTGCCATGCGTTAGAACTAAAACGGCAGCGCTTTCTACAAATTATGTTTTAGCGCAAAACGCGTAATTACGATCAATTGCCGTATTTCTCTTGCTTTGTCTCTCTCTATCATTATTTTTCTACTTTTTTCGCCTCATATCCTTATTTATGATATTTATCAAAACGAAAAAATACCAAAAAAGGAAATCGTGATCGAAAGCTTTTTAGTTATCTGATTGAATAAGAAATTGTTTTACAATTGTTATTACACGACCGAAAGTGATAGACTATAATAGCAACAGCCATTCCCCACATATTTTCGTTTTGTTTCATTTATTTTTCAAATCAAAAATTTGAAATCTAAAAATATATTTTTAGATTTTATATCTTGATTTTGTTTTTTACTCCTTTTAATAGCTACTAATTTAATAAAATCCACTTTTGCGAAAAAGTGTGTTAATGTAATACGCGTGGAAATATTTTAATGCCTAAGTGTATACTTAAAAATATAATGGATAAGATTTTCTGTTAGCAAATGTTGGAGAAAACGAATACAAAAAAAGCATTTTGTCCGATAACATATAAGATTTTAAAATAACACGTATGTATTTAAACGCCAGTAATAAATTTTAAAAACATAATCTATAATTATAAAAAAATAACAATTTTTCCATTTTAATCGAAAGCAATTTTTAATAAGTGGCCCACCAATGAAGAACTTTTTTCCTTATCTCTCAAGGATGTGATATCGCTTTAACCGAAAAAAATCTAAGTTATAGATACTATGGCTATATTTATATATTTTTAAGTTCTTTCTCTCCAAATACGTAATGTACGCATAACTTATACCACACATCCATAAGAAGTGTGAGAGTTTTCGTCCGCAATATTTCATTCTTTATTTATCGTTCACTTAGTTTTTTATTTTATGCTTTTAAATTACAGCATATTTAAAGGCATATTTTTTCCCGAAAAAAATCGTCAATATATACAGTATATAAACGCTTTATCTCTTCTACGACTACTACTTCTACTTCTTATGGTATGAAGTAAACGCTGAAATAGCATTAATAAACTAACTCTCATACATTCCCACCCATTTAGGCTTCAATGTTATCCGCAAATTATTTGATAGATTGCCGACACCACCACAATCTCTCGCACAGCCTTTAAACCCGTTGGCAATCCATTAATTATTGGTGTTTTTCATTCAATTTTTTTAAGTTAATCATTTTACCTAAAAATTTTTTTATTATCCCGTGATTTCGATTTTTCGTTGAAGTAAATATTTGATGGAAACGGAGAGAAACATATATCTAAACGGATACAACAAAGCCAAGGCCGATGTTTTATTCCCCCGTTTATCGAAAATAGTATCATTAAAATTGCGTTTAATAATAACACACAATCTTACTGATAGACAGGAAAATAATTAATGGAAAATATATTTATGATGATATAAAAATAAAATCGCACGCATAGTATAGTAATCGGAATAATAAAATACGAGAAAAAATATATGAAGAGTGGAAAAAATTCATTTCTCATTGCTTTGAAAATTGCGAACGAAAGACGAAAGAAATGAGATGAAAGCGTTTTAGTGTGGGTTCGCTGACAAATGAGTTTCTATCAAAAACGTTTAATTATATATATAACCCTTACATACGATTTAACAGTTTTTGCCAAATTGGCACTTATAGAGCGATAGCGAAACAGTGAAAGAGTAAGAGCAACAAAAATTCATGAATTTTTCTCGCAATTTAACCGTTTTCTCAAATCGACTCGTAATTTACTTAGAAAATCATTAATATTTCTTTAGGCTTTTTTCTATTTGAAGCTGAATGTAACTTAACGTTTATATATGAGTTGTTTAAGTAAAGAAACAAGTGATTTATTAGTCTCGCATCACTAGAGATTAACCATATATATTAAACGTAGAGAAGAAGGAAAAAAAATTATTATATATATAATATAAATAAATAATTAAATAAAAGCAGGAAATGATATATAAATGATAAAAAACATGTTTTTTACTCTTTTCTTTCGGCTCTCTCTCTCTCTCTCTCTCTCTCTCGTCGTCTTTTTTAAATTGATAGCCAATATTCGCAAAATTGATAAATTATAAGTCGTGATACCTTGAAGTAATAACTGAAGTAAGCTAAGGCTAGAAAGAGTTTTGTCTGTTTTTAGCATTTTTATCAAATATATTAAATTAATTATTTTATAGCGTATAAGACCTTAATCTATGACAGCATTAAATTATAGCTATTTTGCTTTCTGTTTTTTTGCAATACATTACAAAACAGAAAGAAAAATGGAGAGAGAAGTTATTATAACTTTGCATAACTTTTCAAACGAAATGATACGAATTTAATCAGACAACATATTTTTATTGGTTTTTTTCGCGTTTTTTTTTGTACGGAAAAAATAATGACTATTTTAAATTAATAATTTTTTTCCGAAACGCACTGAAATTTGTGTGTGTGTTCGTTGCGTATGTGTGGTTCGTTATCAATAAATAATTTTGTTTCAAAACGTTTCAAACAAACCAAAAAATATTAGTTATTTATCTAAACAATTAATCTTTTTTTTTGCCGAAACAAGAAATATACGTAAAATTTATTTACTTTAGTTAATTTAATTTTTAATTTTTTTGGTTTTGGTAAACTAGTAACAAAAAATTCCTAAACTAATTACAGGTTATTTTTCAGTTTTGATGATTATTGCTGCCCAAAAAAACTGCAAATAAATAAGTAAATACATAGTTAACGAAATGGATCGAAATATAGCTTAGTTTTAGGAGTTTGTAGATATCTGTAAAAAACAGTTACCAAACTGATAAGAAGTTTGTTATTTTTTGGAAATAAAAATTACTAACAACAAGAAATTTTGATTTTAACCATAACAAGGGTATAAATTTTAAAATTTTTTCTAATTTTTATTTCGTTTTTGGTTTTTTTCTTGATTCAAAAACTTATCAAAATTCAATTTTTTTCCTGGAAATGTTTCTGAATCATATAATTTGTTGGCGTTTATTTAAAATGATAAACAGTAATAATGATTAACATTTTTAAGCTCAACAGTCATTAATCAGAGTCAAAAAAATTATTTCTTAAAAAATATGAATACACTGGTAATTACTGACGTATTTATTATTGAATCAAATTTGAAATGTGTGCCCAATAAAGAAAAACTATTTAGCTATAAATGCATGTTTTTATTGTTATTGGTATTTGTGCCATAAGTTTTTTAAAATAAAGTAAAATAAAATTAAAATAAAACAAAATACTGATTTATTTGCAGTGATATACATAGTTATATATCATTTAAGAAACAAAAATAAAACACATTTTATGCTAATGTGCTTTATATTTGGTTTATTGTTAAAATTTAGGTAAATTATGAATTATGGAAACTATTAAAATCAATGAGTGATGTCAGACAACTGGGAAACTTCCTGCTCTCATTAACTGCCAAAATAACTGCGAAAATGCCAAAAAGATAGATCCAGACTTAAACAAATTTTTACACATGAGAAAAATAAATCTCAACGATTCGTAGCTAAAAGCGCTAATAATTTTTTTGCGAGAGAGAGAGAGAGAGAGAGAGATGAAGTGTCAAATCAGTTGCAGAAATAAAGAGTTCACACAATAGTTAATTAAACAGATGCTGGCGATCAAAAGAAACGAAAATAAATAACACATTGTAAGCGAAAGAAACTACGAAAAGGAAAAAATTAAAACTTCTCTTCTCTGCTATTTTTGGTCAATTTTGGCGATCAGTTTGATGATGATTGAGTGAGACCATAAGAATGGCAGCGCGAGAATAAATAGGCAGCAAACAACGCACACATATAGACAGACATACTGTCAGTAGAGGTTACGGCCCATACCATTCATCAAATGGTTTTTGATGTAAAGTTTTCTTCATGCGATAATGAATGGCTGACATTTAAAGGTCGTAAGCCTCACACATACACTTATACCATACATATTATTACATATGCACCAGCAATGACTTATTCACCACCACTACCACTACCACTACCACTACAACTACAGTGTACCTTAAATTCAATTTCTTTTCTCGCTCTGCTCTCTCTATCACTCTCGCACTGCTGGCTCAAGAAAATCGTGTGTGAAGAAACATATTGAGGCATTTAATTAAATACAGTGTAACGAGAAAATGTTTTTTTTTTGAGTTGGAATGGTAACCACAGCTAAAAATGAATAATCGCATGAATTTGCCTGTTTGTGTGTGAGTATAAGCATAGGTTTGTGAAACGTGAACAGCGATTGGATTCATAGCTCAAAAGCATTCATCACTTGTTCAATAGGCCTCTCTCTGTATTTTATTTTTTCAATCAATGAAAAACTTTTTCTCTACTCTATTGCGCTGCCATTATTTAAGCAAAATAAAAAACAGCTGAAAATGACTTTTAACGGAGAATAACTATTCGCTTCCAAAAAATTATACCACAAAAGCTTACGACACGATAATAAGTAAGCTCAAGAAATAAAAAGAGATTATCTATAAATAAGTTTATGTGGTGTTGAGAAATAAACTTCATGGAGCAGTAGCTTAAAGTTTTTTCCAACAAAAATAAGTTTTTTTTGTATTGCCTGTCTTTTTCTTAAACAAATGAATTGTCAAAAGAAAAATTATGCGTCAGTTTATTACGCGACGGAAGAAGTTTATTGATGTGCACTAAATATACGGTGCACTGGCTGTACATTATCTATTACTAAGTCTTATGGCTGGGAGTTTACTAATACACACCAGTAAACCATCGCAGCAAACACCGAAGAGAATGAGAGAAAAATGAGTGAAAGATAAGAAAACGCATTTATTTTTAAAGTTTCGTTTCAAAACGAAAGTTCAATTTAAACGCGCAATTACTCACTTGTGTTTTACTTGTTTCTCTCTCTCTCTCTCTCTCTCTCTCTCTCTCTCTCTCTCTCTCTCTCTCTCTCTCTCTCTCTCTCTCTCCTGTTTAAATCCTAACTCGTAAGATATTTTTTCCCACAATATATTTTATTTAATGGCTATGATATACACGTATACCAAAGTATAAGTAAATATAATAAATATAGCTGTCTGTTGTAACAAATGAATTTCTCTTCAAAAAGCACACAACAGAAGAAGAATTGAAGGGTATAAGGGGTGGAGAGGAAAAAATACTGTACAGTGTAAACCGTAAGAGAGGCAGAAAACTTTTTGATAGAAATAAACCGAAAATTTGATTCGCAAGAGAGCGAAACAACAAGAAAAAGTTATATCCCTTTGTTGTTTGCGAAAAATAAATAGCGTATATAAGACTTTCTACTCTCGCCGTCGTTAAGCTATTATACAGTATGATAGTGTGTTGTATCGAATTGTGTTAAGAATTACTAACTGGTAAAGCCTTTTAAAGGCTTCGCGTCTCTCATTCTTTCTGTTGTGGTTCTGGACAATTGATCGCAATGGCAGCAATGCATTATCTCTTGCTTCCTCCCATTCCTCCCAATGCTCCCAGAGGTGCAATACAGGCAATACAGTATTCAATCGCACACTAACGGCAAACTACACAAACTGCAGGCATTTCGCTCATTACTCACACTGTTGAGAGAGAGAGAGAGAGAGAGAGAGAGAGAGAGCCGATCCTTTGGAGGCAATATTTTTTCTTTTTTCCTCTCTTTCTTTTCTTATTCGTCTGTTTTTTCGCTCATACTATCGGCGACATAGAGTTCGTCTGAAACGCGTACACAGTTTTATTGCAGGCCATGATTCTCATCCTTACGGCTCATTTATAGCTCAGGCAAAAATAACGGCTACAATGAAAAACGACATTCAATAAAGAAAACGCGCTCAACCCTAACCAAACCAATTTCGGACATCACTGGAGAGGGAGAGCACTAAAGAAAAGGCGAGAAAGAGGCAGATGACGACAGCGTCGAGCCTCTCATAATATAAGTTATGGCACACTAAACTATATTGAGAACCGCTGCCAAAAATAATAATATAATAACACTTTAGTCCGCGAACGAACCATACTAACCATACTAACCATTTGGTTGAGAGAAACTCGCGAATAATACTACTAATGATGTCTTGTAGTGATTGTTAAGAAATGCTAAGAAAAGCCTGTATAGACATATATTTGTCGCTCGAAGCCATAGATTTCTAGCTCTTATGGCATAATAAACTGGTGTTTCGCTCTCTCCTCAAGTAAATAAGGGGTTTCCGAGAAATGCTGAACAAGAATTACCATAGAAGTGTCACGCTATACAATCTGATCCCAGCGTTACTACGAGTGTTAGACACAGTGAGCGAAAGCGGAGCAGAAAAAGCAGTCATCAATTTGCGATAATAAAGCTATGGAATAGTGAATTACCAGTTAGTGATTGGCGAACACATTAATGATCGCAATGAAGAGCACATAAATGACAGCATAAATTGCTAGTCATAACAATGATAACGATTTTGGTAGACAGACGAGAGAAAAAGAATGCACACTTCCCTCTCCAGCCATAATTTATCGCATAAAAGCCAGCCAAACAAAGAGGCACCTAAAGAATAAGAGGAATACTATTAACTCAATGGTATGGCAATAGGTTTTGGTTTTTATGGTAAAACAGATAGAGAATGGAAAATGACTTTACTGTGGGATAAAAACAAAATGAGTTATAACGCTCTGTTGTCTAATAAATGTCTTTTTATTTTTTGCTTGTTTTCTATTACTGTCCTATTTATTTTGACATTATTATTACATATTATTATTATTATATTTTTATATTCAGCCAAAAAAATAAATTGTAAAAAACGACATTTAATTTAATGCTTTTATTAAGTCATAAAAAATCTGTACAAATTCTTTCGCAATTTCGTCGATTGAATAGAAAATAGTGGGAGCAGTGGTGATAGAAAATGAACAAAATCTATACAACAACTTTTTTTGAATGATTAAAGTATTTTTTTCTGTAAAGAATTACAGTGGGATTGGCATTGACAGCGTTAAACGCTTAGAAATTTTCAACAGTAATGGCATTTTCTTTTTCGCTTAGCGTTACATACAAAGAAACAGTTTTATTTGCCTCAATCATATGGATATTATATTTTTCTTGTTGCAAAAAAATTATATTATGACACACACACGCAAACACTAACTTAAGGGATTGGTTATGATTAATCAAAACTAAAAAAAGAAACTGTTTTTTAATACAGTAGTAATCATTTATAAGAAAAATTTAGTGGTGCTGTCAGAAAAAGTGTTATGGTTTTTATTTTTATTCCTCGCTTAAAACAAAAACGCGTTGTGTGTTATGATGTGTGGCTATTAGTTCTGGAAATTGTTAGTTTACTTTCAACGAGAGAGAGAGAGAGAGAGACAGCAGAAAAAAATATTAGATATCTTTTTAATGATATTTTTTGGTTTTTCGATCACTTTTTTCTATTTTACTTAACTATCAAAAACCGATAGTATGTTTTCCGAAGCATATTATCGACACTATTAAAAGAGTTTCTTTATATGCTTACGAATAACTGATTTTCTTTTTGCTGGTTTAACTTAAAAAAATTATTTAGTTTAAAGCAATAAATTGCACTCAACTAGACTGTCAATTTTAGATTACGGAATATCAACGATAGCTGCGGTCTCTCTTTTCTTGTTGATCAACAATAAAAAGAAATAGTCATTACATTTTAGTCGATAAGAAAAATTTAAAGGAAAAAAGAACGCCAAGAAAAAAATGGTTGAAATTTGAGCTAATCGTGACATTTATATTAAAATCTATGAGAAGATAGAGGAGAGTTCTTAAACACTAAAACTCGCCCCAAAAGAATCTATCCGTTTATGCTTATGAATGCTTAGCACACACACAATATTACGCATTCATAAAATTGTGAATACATTTCGCGTATATATAGCGAGAGTGAAGTAATGTAAGACACTCTTTGTGCTAAACATAAGGCCTCTGCGAAAAGACATAAGACATTATACGGTACACAGTATACACACACATAATGCTCATCACAAACAGACAGACAGTAACACACATATACATATATACACACAAATTGGCAAATGATTGCAAACGCCGCCATTCATGGCGAATACCGAAATACAAGAAAAAATATTGTTTCACGGCATTCAAGAAAAAACACAGAAGAAACGAGAGGCGGCTTAACAGATACGAGAATGCGATGAAGAGATCGCACTTCTTTATGCCAAACAGTGAACACTGCACACACACATACGCTTACATACACATACACATACAACAGACAGACATCTCTCTTCTCATTCAGCAAAAGGATATGCGAAACACGCAAAACACTAAATGAAACACTGAGAGAATGAATGCTCGTTATATAAATGACTACACAATTAGTTGTAGAGAACAGAAATATTTGAGTGGCAGTGAAGAAGGAAGAGTGTTATCGAGAGATAGAGACAAGTCTAAGAATACTGTATATCCCTTTATTTGACAGACATTTCTATTTGACGCAAAGCATACACATATACACACATACAGCTTACATGCATAACACAAAATATTAGCTTTGTTGTGCGTTCGATGCTGTGATGCTCTGATGCTGTATTGACTCCGCAATAAACTATGGTATGAACACTTTATTTAATGTGTTCGCGATAAATAGATAGAGAGCAGCGACTATTTTTATCTATTAAACCATAGAAAGAGAAGAAACCTTTTTTATTATACCATTAGCTCGAGATTTGAACAATCGTTTATAGCGATTCCCAGTGTTGCCAATGATTTATTATAAAAGTGGCAAAAGATAATGCCAATTACAAGCGCTCGAAACAAAACGCAATTTCTTTCTTTCCGACCAATAATAAAAAATCGGCACAAAGTTATGAAGAAAAACACAGGCAGAGAGAAACGCAAACAAACAACCAAATGGTTAAATGGTAAGTAAAACACTATAAACGTGCCCACTATTTATACGTTAGATATTTATGAGACACAAAATAATAACAGCACACAACTTCTTTTAATGTGTTGAGCAAAGTTGGAGAGCAATCGCGCAAATAATATTAACCCTTTAAATGCGTATATTTATTAAATTTTTGTGAACTTAACCCTAAACCGAAAAAAAGAAAGCGTTTCACTCAAAATTTTTATAAATACTAAAACTAAACTGTTTCTGTGTTTCATTCTAAGTGCCGAAGTATTCGGAGAAATTGAGTGTATTTTTTCGGTGCGAGTTTTAAAATAAATGCGTGTTTATATTCAATTATAATTTTGCGCTGCAGTTCATTCAAATCCGAATGATAGTCTTCAACACATTTAGCAAATAACGCATAAAGTTTATCATAAACTCGCGGTTTATGTTCCTTTAAAGAAATATAGACAGTGATGAGAAAATAAAACTAATAAAAAATACGTATAAATTGAAGCCAAAATGTACAGAAAGTTTATAATATTAATGTATCGCTAAAATCTCACTTAATTTAAAACGAAAAATAAATAAAATAAAATAAAAAATGGAGAAAAAATGAAGAGAGATTTCAGAGAGAAAAAACATTTACATCAAAAAAGATAAAGTTATCAGGGAATCGTGATTTTTGTACAAAATTTTTGCGCACAAAACTCGCACAGAAAAAACAAACTGTGAGAGCCAGACAAGCAATGAATTATTGGCCATTTAAATTAAATGTTGCACAGACACAGACGAACACACAGTACACACATACATACACACACATACAGATAATTTATATTCTCTCACTTTTATATATATTATATATTAATAAAAGGTAACTTAAAAGGCTTAAGAGAGATTTAGTTCTCGCCCGCAATATATCACAGCATCGCATGCACCATCGCATTACCGTTTATATACACTTCTTCTCTGCGCCTGTAATTCATTATAAATCATTTCGCCGTTAAAAGCGTTGCAAATAGTTTGTTATATGTGTGTTACATACATATTGATATCATAAATAAAAATTTTGTTACGCGGCTTTTGCTTTGTTTAAATAGCAATAAATATACAACAGTATGGCGACAAATATTGAACCGAGTGGTACACAAAAAATATGGCTGGAATTAGTGGCGAGAGCGACAAAAATTTCCTATTGGCTAATTTTATTTGAAAATTAATTACACTAATAAAATATCTCTTTTAGGTTCATAGGTGTTAAGTAGTATTTTTTTAATTTTCCTATTAATATTTTCCAACATACTGTAATTATGATCATTCGTTTCGATTCCTATTCCAGAATCGCTTGTTGTGATTTTTTACCCTTAAAATTATTAATCTACTATTTACTATCGAACTTCAAGTTTCTCTTGAAATTATGTTTTTGAAACTTTTTGGAATATGAATCTCAAGTTTAACTTAAGATATTATTAAGCATTGAATAATTCTTTTTTCCCACACGTATGTAACGAGACAATACAACAATAATAACAATAAATTTTAACTCTCATATCACTTGTATTGTTACAAATATATTTATGTGCGATATATTTCTTGTTTCTTCTTCATTCAATTATAAAAGTTATATAACTTATATAGTTATATAATTTCAAGATTGGAGATCCAATAAATTACTAGATTGCGATCAGTATTTGTTTTGAACAATAAAAAACCCGAAACATAAAACTGAAAAGCTTTTAAGACTTATATAACTATAAAATAAATCAGTAAATTATGGCAATTAATTATTTCACTGATTCATCACTTTATGACTCAACAAATACGTGGCGCAAAATATCTCGAACAGATATTTAATTAAATTTTTAAAGCGTAAACCCCCGCTAAATGACACAAACGTTTTAAGCATAAAATTTATTAGCAGTTGTTATACGCGATAATTGTCGGGTCATTTACGGTCACATTTTTCGCTCATCCGATTCCTATGTGTTTTTCTTAACATATTTATTTCAGTGACCTTTCTTTCCCTTAATTTAGTGCTTTTTTATAAGAGCTATTAAAAGAAATTATCGCACAGATTTATTTTTTTTATAATTTTTTAAATTCTCGTTTTTTGCATTAATCTTTATTAGTTTAAATAAAATTCATAACGTGATAGGCCTTAAACGTTAATTCAATTAAATTTTATAACTGGAGTTAAAGAGTTATTTTTAAAGAGGAGGTAAAAGTTGTTTTTAATACTTATAATTCTCCAGTAATTTTGCTTTTGATTTAGTATTTTGATAGCTTTAAAACAAAT
Organism: Phthiracarus crinitus; assembly: GCA_034698025.1. Taxonomy (NCBI): domain Eukaryota; kingdom Metazoa; phylum Arthropoda; class Arachnida; order Sarcoptiformes; family Phthiracaridae; genus Phthiracarus; species Phthiracarus crinitus. The sequence continues at coordinate 47,063 of JAQGAW010000028.1, forward strand.
TTACATTAATGTAATGAAACACAAATAAATAAACACTTTCGGAAATTTCAATAATTAAAATATTTTACGAGAGAGAGACTGGGCATACAATTGTGTCACAACAGAAGTAAAAAGAAAAGTGTGTCGCGTTTCACAACAAAAAGCAAACACGAAAAATAAAACAAAACAGAAACATTTTCTTTAGTGGATTCACATACACTTACAAGTTAGCTGTGATTAATATTTAATGAGCAAATAGTTATTTTTTATTTTTGCTTTTCTCCTAAAATCCAAAACACATTAATTTCTCTGTCGGAGAAGTGCAGCGCTGTTTCAGTCAGAACTTCAGTTCTTAAGGATTGGAAGTGAAAGAAACGTGAAATGACTCATGCCATCAATCATGTTATGGCAGTGACTAATGATTAGCGCTGTAGAGTTGTGTGCCATTCATATTAAATAATACGATTTCGAAGTAAAGCATGAAGAAAAATGAACAATAAAATAATGGTAAAAGAATGCTAAGAAACATCATTTAGTTAAGCTATAAATATGGCATTAATATATAGAGTAATATAAGGTCAGCGCTTCTCAAATTTTGTTTAAATAAATTTCCGTAAAAAGATTGTGGTGAGAACTCTATTACACTAATTCATAAAATTAATTTTATTGTATTACCAATATATTTGATAATAGAAATATAAAATTGGTATAAAGTATACGATCGCATATGGATACGAATATTTAATATTAAATATGAATTTACTGTAATATATTATGGATATTAATCAGTTTGATATGAAAGAAATTTAAATTAAATTTAAAATATTAACAATTATTTAACCTCATCTTAATATAACTGTTCTATTGATTACTTTTTGCTCAATTAGTCACTTTCTCAAACAATAACACAGCTTCTGTCAATCTGTCCATCAATCTGTGTCGAGTTGGGTTTAACAAACAATTAAATAAATCCCTATTCTTACTGTAATATACTATTAACTTAATCTCTTAATCGGCAAACTTTAATGAAAAAAATATAAAATATTAGCGACTAAAAGAAATTGATCTCATTTTTGATAAAGAAATTTAGCTCTTATTTTACTATTACAACTCATTTAGTCTTCTGTTCGAAATTAAGCTTTGGTATCAAATTTTTAAAGAATAAAGTATTTATTTTGATTTTTAGAGTGTTTGTCAAAAATACTAATAAATGAAATTGAAAAACGAGCACAATTCTAATCACACTTGTTTTGGTCATTTGGTTAAATTACACACGTATTTAAAAAAAATAAATTATTCGCTCATAAAATTTTATATATTTAAAAAATTTAAGGCAAACTGTAACTGCAAATGTAAGTATGACTTAAAATCGTAATGAATATTAATTTTATGGCGAGAATTTATTTTCTAACTAATACTGCATTATTATTATTCTAAATTATTTTTCCCGGAAAACTAGAAATTTATTAACCAAAATAAAGAAATAAATAACAGAAAATTAATTGTGAGAAAAATATATTTGCGCACAGATTACCGGTTATAAATGCATAAATTATCAAACATTTTATTCCCTTAAAAAATTTACAATTTTTTGTGTGTTTTGATATTGAGTTTTATAACTTTTGGAAATAAATAAATACTTTTAAAAAATGATTCACCATTTGCTTTCTTTTTAATCTCGCTTAAGGCTCTTATATTAGTTAAAATAAAACGAAATAAGTATATAACGAAAAGCACAAAAATAATAATAAATTAGATCGAAAATGCGGCGAGAATTTTATCCGCTAAAAAGTGAAGCAATCGCGAGATAATAAAAATATGCGTTTATTTTATGACACCATAATGTATTAAGCAGTACAAGAAGAACTCTTAAAAGAAAACTTCTAATTAAGGATTTGTTTTATTTTTTTGCGCTTCACTTCGAACTTCGACATCAAAAATCCATCAAAGCTGTACTAAATAAGAGTCATTTAGATTAAAACATAAATTAATGCCTCAAAACCGTATTTCCTGATAGTTTACTGGCAGCAAAAATTCTGAGCAAAAACTTTTATTTTATTTATAATCTTATCGTTTATGGAATTTTGTGTGCCTTTATATCAACGCGTTTGCATTTTTCGCATTCAGACGCAAACGTTTTTTCTTTGGTTACAATAAAGTAATTTTATATTTAATTTCGAGTGTGTCGGCGAATTTGATTGATTATTTTCCCAGTCATTTCTGATTTTTAGACTATGTCGACAAAAAAATTTTAAATGCTCGGCGGTTTTCTAATGCAAAAATAATACTTTATCGTTCGGAAAGAATTTCGAGAATTTTAAATTTTTTAAATTCTTATCCGTTAATTTTTTTGAAATGCTTAAAATACATTAAAAAATTGTCTAAATAAGCATTAAGTTAAAAATATTAAACTCAAATTTTGCTGATAATTTTTCTTACTTAAAATGTTTAAATCTTTAAAGAAGTAAAAGAATTTAAAAAATAGTACAATAACTCTTAATAGAATCAAGTTCTTTAAATTTAATAAGAAATTACATATTAATTTTAATATCAGGCATTATTCAATGATAATATTCTCTACAGTACACGACTAACTTTATCTTTATAACCAAAGCGATAAAAAATAGTGATAAATTGGCGCAAAACAACAATAAAAACAAACTTCAAAAATAGCAGTTTTACGAAACGTTAATTTTAAAATCAAATTATGCTTAAAGAGAAAATAAATAAATAAATAAATTGCATTTACTAATCTTTATTGCGTAAAAGATTAGCAAGAATTTTATAACTAATATATCAATCTATACATTAATATATTTAAAAGATTTGCAGCGCTATATCGGGCACAAAAATCTCAACATAATTTTTTTAAATATTATTAAATTTATTCTTTGTATGCGAGCGCAGGTTAATTATGTATTAAAAAACCCAATGCATAGCCGATCCGTTGGAATGATTAGGAAAAAACACGGTAAGATAAAAAATAAAGAAAATAGAGAAATTTATATTATTTAATCTAAAAAAACTTAAACTCTCTTGAGATATCGAAATAATTAAGAGATATCTCTCATTTTACCACTTATGGATAAGAGTTGGAGAGCGAGATAGAGATGAAAAACGAAGAAGTTTTTTGATGCAATTTTGTGATAGATATATAAAATTTATATTAGTTTTGCATCGAAACCATTAGTTATTAATTTTAATGTCACGTCTTTTTTATTTAAATTTATTACCCGCTTTAAAGTTATGGTCAAATCTTATTAGTTCGGCTATAAAATAAAAACAAGATATGAGGAGAGAAGAAAAAACGAAGAAAACGAAAAATTAACTTAATTTTCATGTTTAATATTAATCACTTTTGGATACAAAGTATGTGTCGTGTGTGTGTGTGTGTGTGTGTGTGTTTGACTGCTTGTGTTTGTTTGTGACCCAAAAATCTCAATATAAAATGAATAATCAGTTTCATCGATCAATTTGTCATTGTCTTCGTGTGTGGCAATGATTTGCCAATGATTTTTTTAGACTTGGCGTTTTGAATAACGATATAATAAATATTTTTCAAATAAAAGTTATATAGTTGTTTGATTACATACGATTTTGTTACCATTTTATTTAAATTCGTTGTGTGTGTGTGTTTGACTAAAGATGAAGATTGTTATCAATAATGAAAGGTATGACAGATTTAAGAAAAGAAATGGTAATTTGATTTTTTAACCCAAACTTATAAATCATAAATCGTAATATTAATATTTCTAAATATATAGTAAATGAGTAAAAACAAAAAAATTGACACATAAAAGAATTTTTACCACTCTTTTCTTTATACTAAATCTTATAAAAGAACATAACATATACATATATGATTAATATCCTTTGGTAATAATATATATTTTATTTATACTACAATATAGTTATTTAAGAAATAATAAATTGCACTCCGATTCCTATAATTTAGACTGAGAAGCATAAAAATAAGGAAAAAAATTCAGTAAAAAAATTATTCGGTAATTTTTTAACGCTCACACAAAGCGAGCGCAATACTGATGCAAACGGAAAACGAATATGTTTAAGCGAAGTGAGGGTATAATTTAAAATTAATGGTTTTTAATACTATTGAATGCGTTCAAACTTCAAGATTAATTAAAGCACATCAGAATTTTTAATCAATTCTAAATTATATTTTGTCGTTAATTAAAAAACAGATGGAATCAGTGAACCATTTGGGTTTAGGAACCATTTCTCCAACATATCAATAGAGACCGGTTTCGTGTCTTTAAATACCGTATTAAATCACATTTAAACCACCATATCATTTCCGGTTAAACAGAAAACACTGGAAAACTGAATTGTGTAGGTTTTGAGAACAATGGACGCCTAAAAATTTGCATATTAAACGATTTTCGGTGATTTATTTTAATAAATCTGAATAAAGCAAATATTAGCTTCACGTGTGTACTCACTATCCATCATTTCGAACGGAAACAATAGGTCATCACACTTGTTTAACCTTGTTTTTTGTCAAATTGAAAAAATATTAAAATATTTCGTCAATTTTCAAAACGGAAAAATTATAACTTTTAAACGATAAAAAATTTGAAATTTAAACAGAGATTATCTGCAACTAAATATGATTATAATTATATATTCTAAAGTTTCGAAAAAAAACATACAAAAAATTTGAATAAATTAAATCAATCGACACGATATCCATTTGAGTAATATATATAATGAAAAGAAAAATTACTTAAATTGACAGAACACATAGTATTTGTTTCACCAGAAACAACAAAAAAGAAAGAAAGAACTTAAGTGCTGTACTATTTTGTTCCACCTCTACGTTTTGTATAAATTAAACACAGATTAACAATTGAATGAATTCGCGAGGAGAGAGAGAGAGAGAGAGAGAGAGAGAGAGAGAGAGAGAGAGAGAGAGAGAGATCAAAGCTAGAGATAAGAGCAGTTACTGCAGAAGAAAGACTAGTCTTCTAGTAATTGCGCCATTGATTCAGTGAACAATTTGTTAATTAATTTTTGTGTCAAGACTTGGAACGCTGTAAGTCGTGATTTCATGGGTGGCACACATTTAAGACTGCATTTATAATGAGCGCCGCTCAGGAAATCAGCGTGTGATACATCAATGAAAAGACTTATTCACTGGTATATAAAACGTTGAACAAATAATAATATAAAATTCTGTGCGAATCGTTTCGCTTATGAAAGAAAAAGAAAAAAATTAAAGAAAAATAAGTATATACTGAAGAAACAAATTTTAAATGCTTGTCTATCGGTAGCGTTACGAACAACAGTTTTTACAGTTGCGCTCTCATATGTGTGATATAACCCGAGACCACAACAAAATAAATACAGTGAAAGCATTTTTTGTTATTTAATAAAAACAAGAAAAAACAACGAACCAGAAACTAAAATGATTTCATTTTACGCCGTGTGTCAGATAGAAAAATGGCTAAATTCATGAATAGCATGGCGTAACGCCTTGTTTCCGAACCGTATCATTAACATTTGGGTGTACCTCTCATTCCCGTTAAATGGATATCGAAAATAATTAATTCAATACATCATTATTATCGGTATATGATTTTTTTGAGGAGAGAGAGAGAGCGCAGTAAAGAGATGGCTGTCAAAAAATTCTTCTTTTCGTTCGGTTTTCCCTCACCTCAGCAAATGTGAAAGACAAGGATGCAATTTAGTGGATAAAAAAGAGAGGCATTAAAATTATTATTATGTTAGTCAATACTTTTAAGTATACGCGCAGACTATTATAATAAGATAGTGAATGAAGTTTGAAAAATTGCCAAAATATATCCCTTAGTGGCAGTGGTAATAATAATAATACTGTACAGAAAATGTTCTGAATAATGATTAATAACTTGATTTTATTGTTAAACTTGTCAAGTATTATCAATGAAAACGATTGTTTGAATTTCGAGGAAAAAACTTTATAATAATACTACTATTTTTACTATTAAAATATAAAAAATGATTTTCCCGAAAATAGCGATTTGTATCTTTTAGATACCAATAATAAAAAATGGAGAGAATATGTTTTTAACTTAATTAACTTCAGTAAAAATCGCTCTTTTCATGATTTGCTTGCATATTATTATTACAGTATCATTATTATTATTAGTTTATCTATATTTTTTATACTACAGAAACCGGAGAGAGAAAGATAGAGTAAAAATTGATTAGAAGAGAAGAAAAATGATATTACACTTTAATTTTGTTAAGAGCATTAAACAATAATTTTTATTCCCGCTTTAAGTTCTTATTAATTCAGTCATTAGTTAACCATTTAGAGTCGAGAGCGAAGTAATATCGAAAAAGATCGCACACATGGCAAATGTCAGCCGTCACGATATAAACAAAAGCAATTTTACTGTTTTTTGTGTATATCGCTGTTATTATAATTCAGATGATTTTTGTTGTTGATTTATATATGGAAAAATAAGTTTTTTAAAGTTTGAAAGTTTGTCTCAAACAAAAGTAATTTATTATCCGTTTGCATAATAAACGGCGCGATTATACTATCAAACAAAACTGAAAAATGAATTTCTTTGTAGTGATCACAAAAAAAAGTTTTTTCTTTTCATTTCGCAATACAGCGACGATAATATACGATTCATTAATACTGTATTTATTGTTACAGTAATATAGATAAATATGATAAATATTTCAAACATCAGTCATTTTTTTCAATAGTATTTGATTATTTATCTTTTTCTCTCACTGTTGTCTGTTTTCCTTTAAACAACACGTCATCCGCGAAAATAACGGAAATAAGAAATGAAGTTAAGCAAAGAAAAACGTATTGTATTCGAAAACCAAAGCAAATATCAATAAAAAAGCAGCAAAAAAAAGTTTTTTAGAAAAGATGTACACAATAAAAACTGTTTATATAATAGTAGTAAATGATGAACAAAAATATTTATTCATTTAAAAATGAGATTTAACGCAAAACCGATTTATTCGCATTCATTGCGCACCGACTGTCAGAATATAAAAAACGAAAAAAACATTATTAATGATAGCAAACAATGCGATGAAATATCATGCAAACACAGGCACACACACACACAGCACCGGAAAGTATGGCTCAAAACGCAACACAATTGTATTTATTTTTGCAAAACTCGTTGTTTGCAATCAAACTAAAAGATAGGATATATAAGTTATAGAGAGTGAAAGTATAGTGAAAACTAGTATAAAGAAATTGATGGCTAGAAGATAGTAAAAGATAGTGGAAAACTGCAATCAATAATACTTGTGTATCATATCCATGGCATGTTACTGACAGATAAGCCTAACTTAAAGCTGAGACTTTTGATGATAGCACTGGTGATACGATATGGATGTTGTGTGTGTGTGTGTGTGTGTGTGTGCTCTGATGATGAAGCAAACAATCGTCAATCATAATTGGATGACATGCTAGAGAAAGATGACAACCGTTAACAACAGACCCAAACCATCATTATATGTACATAAAGAGTAGTTACGCGTATAAATCTCTGTATAAATTTTTATCCCAAATTAACGGCAGAAGATTTATTAGAGAAAAATGTATTTCAGGGCTTAAAGTGCTTCCTTTTCTTATTTTTACTTTTTGTTGTCTCGTCTGCACTGATAAATTAGGACAATATTAATAAAAATACTTTCTTTATTTATCTATGTTATTGTGGTTTGATGTATGAAGAAAATAGTTTTGAAAAGTTAGTACAACTAAAGCTTAAAAAGCAGTTTTGAGTTACAGTAAGATATTTTTGACAAAAACTTTTAAAAAATAGTAAACACGAATTGAGTTTTTCATTTGTTTTATTCATTTGTTTCTTTATTTTAAAAAATAAAACTTAAAAATATCAGAAATATGATGGTGGAAACAAAATTTTGCAATGAAAACTGAAATATTCTTTTAATCAGAGTTTATTTTCGAATTTGTGATTTAATTTGATGTAATAATCTAAATTCTCATACAACTTAAACCAAAGTATACATAAAAACTTGGGTATAAAATGAATGAATATATTTTTACAATAATCGTTATAACCCTTAACCAAAGACGTGTGAATCTACAGTCAAATGATTAGTACCTAAAACTTTCAACAACAGAGTTGGGGAACTTTACATGTTTGCACTGTAGTTCGCTCTCCACAGGTGCTGATGCAAGACATGGTCATTAACAACGACTCGCAATCATAATTCAAAATATTCACCTATAGATGTCTTACATAATCTCTGAAAATAGGTTTCAATGTAAACACATTTATCACGGGTTAACTTGGCTTTACAGCCAAATTCAATTTTTTTTGCCAGTTTGACAGATCATCTGCGCTTATTTGCAATCTATAACTATTATTAATGTTATTATTAGTAAACATTTATCATAACGATTTATCGTAAACCAATTAATTTTTGTTTTCAATTAAAACCAGTAAATTGAATAATCATTTTCCGAAAAAAACGTTTACCCAATTATATTTTGGATCAATTAAAAGTTATTATAGAAGATAAATATTAGCGATAACTACTAGTTATCTAAACGACCACAAAAAAAATCCGAAATTTCTTCATTTTTCTATGGTCTCACGTCAGTACATCAGTACTAATATAATGGTATTGGCATCAGAAAGCGTTTACTCATGCCATTAGGAGACGATTCTTAAATGAGATAAAAGTTAATGTTGCATAACAACAACAAATAATAATAATAATAATAAACATAGCGATAGTAAAAACTTTTTCAATAGAAAAACAATGGATGAGTAAACGCCATGAGTGGCAGTGATTAATGGTTTTTCATTCAGTATTTTATTCGCTGCAAACAAAAATTTTGATAATAAATCGAGTTTTTGTTGAGTCTGTGTAACAATTTTGGCAATTTTTGTTAACACTAGTTGTCGAAGCATTGCGTAAATAAGTTCTTCGCGTTTTATTATAAATGTGTTACGAATTATGATTTCGTTCTCTAATATTATTCTTGTTTTCCTCATTCATTATACAAGAAATTTCCGTTTAATTAAAAACTCTATTAATAGATTAATTACGAAAAATAATTTTTTTTCATTAATTTATGGGAAATTAGTTTTCATTAATTAATTAAAACTGCAATTTTATTCTCAAAATTAGTTCAATTTTTCCATTAAAAAATGTTTTTAAGCTTTATATTTAAGAAATTGGCAGAAAATAATACGATTTTAACCGATATATATGTTATCTGTACTGAATTTATTTATTTTTATTAATTAGTATTTACTATTAATTGGTAACAAAAGTGTTGGGTATTAATACTGATTGATATTAGAGATGATAATTATAATTTATTCAATAAAATATGAGTTTAATTGGATTTCAATCTTAGAAAAAAATGGCAATTATTTACTGAACTGCGAATAAAGTATGGATAAAATCATTTCGATTTTTAGCGATCATTTAGTAAACGCTTTGGCATTTGATTGCATGAGAGAAGTGTTAATAACTTACACTTAGCTGCGATTGTTTTGATTGTTTGGATCGCTTGTCGAACATGTTCTGTCAAACCATGAGATCGATGTCACTGCCACTGATGTCTGCATCACTATATGTGGACTCAACGAGCAATTTCTATAATTGTTAAACTCAGTTATTCCGTTGGGAAAGCGTTGACCAATCACTTGACACAATCACTGCTGTAATAAATAACACAATATATATAATAATTAACGAAATCTAAATTTAATGTAATAAATAGAACATATAAGTTTGAAATATTACACGACACACACAAACACGTGTTTATATAAAACCATAGTTACCCAGAGTGTGGTGCTTGGCTAGGGTTGACCCCTAGAATTCTGGAAAAGTTGAGCTTTCCATTAAAAATTAAAGGTTAAATTCGTCGAGTTTTTCGAGGGGGCTCACACCCTAGACATTTCGAGTCTGGGTAACTATGATATAAAATAGACTAGTAAATCGTTAAAATTTTCAGGCCCGAGCCCGACCGAGGCCCGACAACTTCCAGCCCGACCCGACCCGAG